>JAADYS010001653.1:0-26411 GCA_012931995.1 Fusarium albosuccineum | reverse complement strand
ATATATATCTAGTATAATATAGTAATATATAAGCCCTAGGCCTATTACCTAATTTAGGGCCTTATTAAGTAGATTAATCTAATTCCCTCTTTAGCGCATATTTCACCCTTGACCTTTTAATTTAAGAGCTAGAGTTAGCTCCTAGTGGTAAAGCCACCGGCCTAGAAATGGACTAGAGACGGAATTTACCGACTCTGCGCATAGCCATCTTGAATCAAATTCCCTCCCTGGAAAACCATGCGATTTCAGCTTGAATAGGCTTGCCCTTTTCAGGAAGCCATTCGAGATCAATATTACTACTAGCTTGGGCTTTCACATGCTAAGAACAGACCACCCATGTTTAACCAGCGCGGTGGTAACACGTCGCGATGTCTTTGGTAGGGTATAGCCGAAGGGCTGACGACGCGGCTGAATGCGTGGCGCATCACCAAGCCAATGTCAAAATGTACGTCAGTTGCGATTGGAACAACTTTGGTCAAGCTGGAAGACGTTCAGAGATAAAATCGCGGTTGCAGCAGAGCTATGTACGCTCTTTCACGTGTGGCTGTTGACAGATTGAGACACACCCAAACCTCGGCTCATTTTGAGCTGGGCTTTCCTTACTTGATGCGCCCCCTCAGTTTCTACGTCTACCATCAGCTCCTGGACCCGGTTCTTAAAATGTGAAATATTACATGCATAACATTGGGAAAGGTATTGGTGTGGCTGTTGCGCCTCCAAGTGGCCAGACTCATCTAAATCACCGTGGCTTTTTTTGCACAGCGGGGGTGTTACATATGCGTGGTGCCTCCGTATTCTGCCCAATGCCCATACACACATACCCTGGAGCTAAGCTTAACTGGTAACTGTACGGAAAGCCAACGGTCTCCTGCTTCTACCTGGGTACGTAGCCATATAGATACCCAGTCATAACTTTAGCAACTCGGGAGATGTTGCATGCCGAGAATAGGGGGTACAAATCAGTGCTGAATACGAATCAAGTCTCAAATGCTAATGAGCTCTTCTAGGATAATGACGAGGCGGTTGTGAAGTGATTTATCATCACAAGACAAGATACAGCCGTGAGATCCGACAGCTTGAAGTAATACGAGTTGATGACGACTCAGGGTATAAACTCATAGGAAAGTAGTGACTGTCGGTGTGGTGGCGTGTCTCATTTGGCGTACTCCTTGATCTGTGACTGTTTTTAGCTTGTGTTCTTGATGAGGGGCGAACCTGGCAGCCATGAGCACTCCCAAAGAAACACACCTCTGTTTGCCCAGCCGGAAGGACAAGCCGTGCAACGGAAACACGGATAGATGCGGCGTCATCATAAAGCTGAAGGTGACGAAAGCGCGTCACATGGCAAGAAACATAGGGCATTTAGCAACCGGAGAGGACGGTTGTTGTCAATGGGGACGCGAAGCACGTTCTCGGGTGGTTTGGACTGCCCGAAACCGAAAATCTTCCCCACGGTTGCCATTATCCCTACGTAAACGACCTAAAAATGGATGCATCTCCGGAAACCTAATCTCGGGGATTTTCCCTTTCTTTTTCTAGATTAGCTTTAGTAACCACACCAATGAACACAGTTGACCCTGGAGTATGGTGGATAATTGTTTATGCTTGTCAATGTCAAACAGGAGGACCCCGCGGAGGAATAGGCCTCGATGGCACCCAACCCACCGCCACACACATCAACTGTCGGCTCCCATACGCGTATCATCTGTAATTGACCGGGGTGCTGGTGATCGACATTCTCAATGCGCCCTGCCCATCGTAGCGGGTTACTCTCCCACATATAGCCCCGGTCTCCGTCTCGGTTTCGCTTTTCACCACTTGACCATCTTGCGAAAGGCTTAGACACAATTATGGTCGACATTGTGTTAGTTGTTACGGGTTAGATTACGCAGATGCTTATGTCGTACTGAGCTAAGGAAACTTGGGACATCGCGACGATAGTGATATAAAGACTCTCGGCATGCAGCTCTTGGTGTCGAGATAGCATCAGACCACTCCTATCATCCTTCAACAAACAACTGAACTCACCAATAGGCGTTTATTGTTACTTTTGAGTTTTGACAATGCGTCTCTCCACCTCCTTTATCCCTGTCTGGCTTGCCGCAGGGCTGGCGCAGGCCGACTATATTGGGCCCCGAGACCTCTTCGTCTCCAGCTCCGTCAAAACAGCTTGCGCTGAGCTTCGAGATTCTTTTCCCTACTTGACTCTGTTCCCAAACACGACTGAGTACGATGAAGAGGTTATCAACACCTGGGACAAGCGGGCCAACCTCATCCCCGCATGCATTTTCCGCCCCACAGAGGACAATCAAGTAGCTAAAGCACTGGGGATTTTCCATCAAAACAACGCTCAATTTGCTGTCCGTGGAGGAGGCCATTTGCCTGTAAGTCGGTGTAAGGGATTTCTTAACATGGTCGCTAATGAGTTATCAGTATCCCGGTTCCAACAGCATTGATGATGGCATCCTCGTCGTGCTCGGTAGCCTCAACAAGGCCAAGGTGAATGTCAAGAAGGGCACCGTCGAAGTAGGCGGTGGTGCTAAGTGGGCGGATGTATATGCAGCACTGGCACCGTACGGATTGTATATCGTCGGCGGCCGACTCAAAACGATTGGTGTCCCTGGACTCACCTTACTTGGAGGAGTCCACTACTTTCTCAACAAATACGGCTTCACGATGGACAACGTTGTCCGCTACGACGTTGTCCTCGGAAACGGCACCCAAGTACAGGCGACCAAAGACGAGCACCCTGACCTGTTCTGGGCTCTGAAGGGAGGTGTTCTGAACTATGGAATCGTCACCAAGTTCGAGTTCAAGACTTTCAAGGCCCCCAAGGTTACTAGCACCTTCCAAGTCTTTCAGGAGTCCTCGGCACCCGAATACATCAAGGCTGCCTGCAACATGGTTCTCTCGGATGATGGCTCTGTCGGAGCGGGTGCCGTCATCAACATCAACTACAACGTGACGACCAAGAAAGCTACTCCCCAGGTCTTCGGTCTTCAAGAAGGGACCAAGTCCCCTCCCTCGCGGTTTGCCAACTTTACTGCTATCCCCAACCCTGTCATCCGGGTCCACAACGTCACTGCCCCGATCGACTGGCACTCCGTGCAGAACACCCCCAACCAGATGTTCCGGTAAGCCTGTCCGGTGCTATGTAGCATTTGAACATGTGAGCTAACATATAACCTGTGCAGCATCTCTTTTGGTCACCACACAATCAAGCCTGATGCCGAGAGAATGATTGAGATTTACAAGGCATGGTATGCTGCCATTGCCGATATTGTTGATGTTCCTGGCCTTCTCCCCACCTTCATCCTCAACCTGGTCCCACGAACTGCCGCAACCGTGGCCAAGCACAATGGGATCGGCAACACCTTTGGACTGGACGATAATGAGCCATATATCTGTAAGCTTATCTCAATACTACATGCTTGGCTGGCCTGCTAACGACTGTATTAGGGTGGCAATTGGCCACTTCATGGGCGCGCCCTGAAGATGACCTCAGGGTGACGACCTGGGCTCGAACATTCCTCGAGAAATTCCATGCTGAGAACAAGGAGCTGGGACTTGCCACCGAATTCCTTTATGGCGGCGACGTGGCTGAGTACCAGAACCCCCTGCTCCACTACCCTCAGAAGAACCAGGAGAAGATGAGGCGCATCAGGGATGAGTATGACCCTGACCTGGTGTTCAGCCGACTGAACTGGGGCGGTTTCAAGCTTGGATTCTAAGCCATAGTCAAGATGAGGCGAGTGGGTATCAATGGCACTTGCCCGACATTCTTTAGGGTATTCATTTCTTCTCGTTGACCGGTTAATACTCACGACCCGGCTGACCGTACTTTATAGATCACAGATTAGGCAATCAAATTTCCTTATTCTTGCACAAAAAACTGGGCCACAGCGCGAGAGCTCTATGCCTTGGTTTTACTTCATATCTATTTCTACAAATTGTTGACAAAGCGTGCTCCCTAAATACTCTAGGGTCTTACATGACGGAATACATGGTGTAGCCCGCAAGATACCTCCATTCTACCGCATCCCTAGCCACCCTCGCCAAACGGCAGTTACATGTCTTATACCATGTGGTCTTTTGTTTGGCGAATTCCACTACAAGCTCACCCTTGCTTCCATACCAGAACGCCACCTCTTGAGAGCATCTCGCGCTGCCTCAAGATTCGCCTTCTCCTTTCGAAACTCCTCTTTTCTACGTTCAGCCGCATCATCTTCCTTAAGAAGATCTTCAATAGCCACTGAATCCAGATCGTCAGGAATCAGCTCTTCAATCTGGCGTAAGAAGTGCCTTTCCTGAACCTGGGTCAAGACGTTGAGGATGTATGTATCTCGGGCAATCTAACATTACAGTCAGTAACCATGTGCTTTCTCTTGGTCATTTGGTGTCAAGGATATAGTGCAACTTACACAATAGTGTTTTCGCGCGTCATTCAGGTACTCGGCTGCAACCTTACGTGTAAAATCTTCACGCCGCGATTCGTGTCTTTGTACCGCCAACTTTTCGTCGTCCAAATACTTAGCACCGGGCTCACCCATCTTGGATACTAGGATTTCGCTACGTCTCGCTCCTACAGTTGTCATAAACTCGTTTCTCTTTCGATGCTTTTCCTGGTTCTGCAGAAACCGGGCATCAGGGTCCTTTTGTTGGCCCCGCCTGTCTTTCTCCAGTTCCCATAGCTCCAGTTTGGCTCTCATGCGGGCTTCCTGGAGCTTCTTCATAACATGATCGTCAATAAAACGTCTAGCCACCATACCAGCGTTGATGAATCCATCAGGCTTGCCGTCGACTGCTCGGAGAAGGTTGTCCTCTGTTCTGGCAAACTTGAGTTTGGTTATCGCCTCAAAATACCGGACGCAGCAGTTGAATACCTCCTCCACGTACTGCAGTGCAATTCCTCTCCACTTCTCAGACATATCCCAGAATATCTTGTCAATGACAGCAGGTGTATAATGTCCCTCGAATTCGTTACCGGGAGTCTCCGTCAGCTCTTTGGCTAGCTTGGAAATCTCAGCCTCCAACTCTGTGATCTCGTTCATAGGCGTCTTTGAAGAAGATAGATCTGAGGGCGGCGTTGGTGGCAGTTCATGGATGAATGGAGCATCATTGTCTAAGGGCGGTAGTCCAGTATGGCCTCTCAGCGTCATCTCGTTGTAGAAAATACGATCTTCATGCCTGATGCGCGATCGAAGCATTATTGGATCGTCGTTCGAGAACCTCGTGGTTTCATAATCGTAGTTGCGTAGTGAACGGGCATTTGCAGACTTTTTAAGGCGTTTCACAGCCTGCTTGAAAATCCAAGCCTTGTCTTCGGCCTTGAGATCGTCGTCCAGGCCGACATACTTGTCTTGTTCCAAGAGGCGGTTGATTTTTTGCTCCATGGCTGGCAACTCTTGAGCTCCAGCTGAGAAGTATTTGTCGGAAATCCTCAAGTTGAGTAGTTCAACACCGCGATCAGCCAGAGGCACGAGGTTCCACGGTTCTCTCTTGAATAACTCCGCTTCCAATTCCTCGATCGACTTAGTAGCATCAATCGGGTCGCTGCCGCGGCTTCTGATAACATGCCACCGGAACTTTGAGAACTGGGGATTGCACCCGCGGATGTTGTCCACCTGTTCCTTGGCCTCCCTAGCCGAACCTACAAGATCAGGCCGAGCCACGACACGGATGGTGCGGTTTCCTTTGGGATCGGCACTCTCGCACCACCTGAGGATCCTGGCCAAGGAAAATTCATTCGTCGCGGAGACAACTGCGAGGATGATAGACTGACTCATCCTCACATACTTCTTCACCATCTGCTCAATCTTGTCGGAAAGCTCAGAGTGGTCTTGGACATAGTCTATCAGACCTGGGAGATCAACAAGAACCATGGCCCTTCTCTTCGGCCCAGAGATCTTGATGGACAAGACATCATTGACAATGTCTTGGTTTGACTTGTAGTCGGGGACAATGATGTCGCGGGCCTCATCCATGTATGATTGAAGCAGCAGCTGGGACGCATCATCTGTCGGAGAAGTTCGGAAGTCTCCAAAAATGGTTCTTTTGAATGCTTTCAGCTTCTGTGCATCCTTGCGACTCGGGTCTGCCAAAATCGTGACTGTCACAGACTCGCGGTCACTGTATGCCAAGGTCACCTTGGTAATGTAGCGCGTGCACATGTATGTACCGCAATGAAAAGGGATGCCAGTGATGGTCTTGAGCAGTGAGCTCTTTCCCGATGATTGGGCACCGCAAACAATGACTTGAGGAAGAGGATTGATGCTCTCGACACCAAGACCGCGGAGATACTCGATGGTATGCATCATGCTGTGCTCTCTTTCGTTGGTGACATCGAGCAGAGATGTCGACTGTGATTGGCTGACATGCGGGTCCCCTTGTCTTCTGGTGTCGCTACCACCACTTTCCATGACCATGATTATCTTATCAGGTTGGGACTTTTGCAGAGGAAAATTGTATCGATGAGTTTGCGTAGAGTCGTGAGCGCCACCACACACCGATCTGGTCGCATCCTAGCAAAGATATAAATGACGGACTCGTTCTACCTTGAGCAAACTACAGCAAAAATGGGAGTCAAACAGAGCCTCATCCTAGGCGGTCGGTTCGCAATTCAACTTTGCTTATTTAGTTCGCCGCCTGAATGTGGCTTGCTGGCTCACCATCCCCAACGCAAATTGACGCCATGAGATAAAGAACGTGGCTTTCACTAACGTAGTTTCGGTTGGCGTCCTGCAAGGCAATACCAATAAACCAAGAAACTGGAAAAACACCATTTAAGCTTTGCCTTTATCACTTCCTACCAAGGCATACCGAATTGCCTTGGAACTTGGACGTAGTTCAATGGTCACTATTTTAAGATGCAAAACGACCACATTACAACCGGGCGGTGGCTGTCAAGTTGGTACGGGCGGGGTAGGTTGCCTTGCTTGCCTACAATTATGATTGACCAAGTGTGAAGGGGTGGATGAAATGGAAGCTCATTTGAAGGTCGCTGCAGCATTTCGGAAGCAAGTTGAGAGCAGCAGCATCCTCTCTCCCTCAATACCCCCAAATTATCATCACAACCAGCGTATCAACATTGCTTCAAAATGAATCCCAACACTATTAATAGGAGCATGCCTAACATTTTTGGAGCTTCTTGCGCAATGATACGTGCCATGGAGACCATCCGTGGGCTTCTCCAGCGTGACCTTCCAAAGCAGCCAGACCTCGACTCAATATTAGTCCCGGATGACACCCAAATGTTTCAAGTCATCCTGGAACTATCGCGGGCATTTAACGTTCTCTCATCCTCTTTGGGTCGAACTGCGCTTCAGAAGTCGAATGGTTGGTTATCTCCTACGCGAAGGTACGACGACACAGCCTAACTTTGGTATTCGCAGATCGCCTACGTGTAGAAGCACTCGAGCTCCAGCCAGCTATAAAAGATTTGGCAGAAGAGACGATGAAATGCAATCAATTTGATTCTCAAGTTCACCATCTTAAACTCAAAACCCGAGCTCTAGTTCTAGCAGAGAAGCTACAGGGCGCGTTTGCGAGGAACATGCCAGGTCTATGGGAGGCGCCAGATACTCTTCACGAACAGACAATACGACTTGGGACACCAGATCACCCTCGTACTAGAAGCTTCTGTCACGGCGCTGTCCTTTGCCAGTATGGTAGGGCCAGTACGGCTTCCCTCAACGTCCCCAACAACGGCATCTTTCTCGAGCCTCAATGGGGGTTCATCTGCAAGTTCTGTAACTTGGAAGTGGCAGACTACAAGTCCATCCGTCTGTCGTGCAATGGTTCCGCTGTTGAAACATCGAACCTGATCGCATCGTGTCACCTTGCGGCATGTAACATGGATGGCCTGCGTGCCTTTTACAGATGCGTCGTCTGTTGTCTTGATGAAAAGGAGGCCGACTTTGTTTCTGCTTCGGCACTCGAAGCACACATGAAGTGCCACGAAGTCTTACCTTCTGTCCTGGAAAAGCGCTTTTCAACCGGTGCTTTGGCTGTTCAAAATGCTATCGACGAATTTCTCGGTGAGGCGAGATCAAATCTCTCTGTTTCGGACACCCAGAAGACGGAAGTTCAGGATACAGAGCATTCGCTATCCCAGGTCGAAGGGATCTATACAATGCCTAATACCCAGTTCTCCGAGAGCCTTGGTAACATGGACAGCGACAATGCTGATCGTGACTTCGATGTCAGTCCAATAGGCAGCCCCATGAGCTCTCATTTTCAATCACTATCCTCAAGCCCGGTGAACTCACCCGTTAAGAGGACAGCATCTCCCGACAGAGTTTCTCAACCCCAGGTACTACCACCGACGCCAGAACTCGGAGGAAACGCCCCACCTAAGCTGCGCTCAATCGCGACCATTGCAGAGCTAGACGCAGTCCCGATCAGCAAACTCGCAGAATTAGCAGGATCACCTGGGAAACTCAGTACTTCAGCAGAGCTACCTCCTTCGGAAGCACGTTCGGCAGTAGATAGACCTGGTCTTTATGAGCTGGATTCAGACAGGACCGTTGTTCCCGGTGGCTGGGAGGGTTGAACTTCAAAGAAACAAAATGGGGCCCATGGTCAGCTCCTGCAGCCAACACAGCAAATGACGTTAATCAACTCTTCAAAGTTAGTTTAACTGGTACGTTGGAAACTTTTTGTTGATTAGAGATGTGCTTTATTGTCCAATCGAAAATGTCCTCTTGCGCACGTTGCAATTTGTAGTTATTATCTTGGATGACTCTGTCGGTTACATATCGGAGCTTCTGGGAGAATGGCACACCACGTTTTCAATGATCCTATCGTTTGATTTGCCATCCATATGACTATCTATTTCCCATCACGTTCACACTGCTGCAAACCAGTAAATGCCTGGAAATAACGCGTGGCTTTAGGGTATGTGGCCGCGTAACGTTGCATTTTCGCGTTGTTGACGAATCCTGCCAAGACCCTGCCAAGAATTCAGGGACGATAAGCTGCCGCTGTCCGAATGCAGCGATTACTCTCGTGACTAGTTTCAACGTCAACAAATACTCGCTAGACCTCAGATACGGTGGTTTAGAACTATGGGAATAACCTCAGCTTCCTACAAAAGAGTCTGTCGGATATCGCTCAAGGTTCGCAGCCAAGTGACCCCAATCACATGCTGTTCTTGTCATTGAATAAATTACGAAACTCCCTTGTTGGTATATGGTGGATCTCGACAATTACGAAAAATCCTCCAGTACTGGTTAATGCCGCGTTAGCCGTGCTTTGTCGATGGGACCTGATCCACTCCCTGAGTACCACCTACCGCAAATGTCGCGTCGGAGAGCATGTCGCGTTGGTCGTGACACAAGCGCCTTGAAGCTGAAGCAGCTGAAGGGCGGCAACTCGGTGCGCGCTGGTGATCATGGAGACTGTCCTAGCCAAGACGCGGCAGCTCGTGCTCCCATGTGATGCTTGTGGTACACACCTTACATATTCTCCCTAGTGCTCTTATCCACAGGCCGTCGAGTGCTCCCAGCTCTGGTCCGGCACCCTTGAGCCGACCCCATGGGCCATGTGGATAGCGCCACTGTCCCCCAACGGGGTAATAAATTGACAGGTGTACGATCCCTGGCGCAAGCGAAACCTTGTGCCATTACGTATCGGCAAGACACCAATCAGCTCGGTTATGCCCGGCGGATCGTTCATGTTGGCTGGAGCATGCTCCGAGGTATTAGGGCCGAGATGAAAGTTTGCTCGCCTGGTGGAGACTGCGGTTGGGAACTCAATGATATCACTTGACCTCTCCGTCTCCATTTTCTTTTGAGAATTTCTCCTCAGCTCTTTTTCTGCAGAGGTATCACCGTATTCCACAAGGTTTCTTTATCCGACACCAGGAGGCATCTGGCACCGAGAAGTTGGGCTGAAACCAACTCGGGCTCGTTGTCTTGTGCGACCCAACGCGACATTCGTCACCTTTCTTTGGAATAGGTCCCCCACTCTTTCGCAGAACAGCGTGAACCGTCTTCATTTTAGCATTTGCATTGTTGTGATTGCTTACCGCTCTTGATTTCCCTTGATCTGTTACAATGCTTGGCTTCAAAAAAAAGTCTGAGGACGGCTCCGCCGAGCCTCATAATAGCGACATTGCAGAGGCTCCGGAAGATGCCGTCCCTCAAAGATCTTGGTCCGAAACTGTTATGCCCGTCTTTGCCTGTGGTGCTGGTCTTTTCTCGGATGGCTACATCAACAACGTGAGCATTCCCAAGTACCAACCTACGCTTTACCGCCTTCTAACGCCGCTAGGTCATTGGCTCTGTGAACACGACGCTCAAGGTTCAGTACAAAGACATTTACACAAACTCTGATGCGTTCAAGAATGTCGCAAATATTGCCTTTGCCGGTACTGTCGTTGGTCAACTTATCTTTGGCTTCTTGGCCGATCATTGGTCGCGAACCAACACGCTTATGGTCTCTACTATCATTCTCATCATCTTCACAGCCCTTGCGGCTGGGTCCTACTGGCATGGAGAGCCTGTGGGAATGTTCAACATGCTGACTGCTTGGCGTTTCTTTGTTGGCATTGGTATTGGAGGTATGAGATCTTTCACATGATTGCTGCGATATCATGTCAACCCTTGCTGATGCTTCATAGGTGAATACCCGGCGGGTAGTGTTGGATGTGCTGAATCAAGTGGCCAGATGAAGAAGGGCACTCGAAACCGATGGTTCATTCTCTTTACCAACTCCATGATTGACTTTGGCTTTGTCATTGGTGCCTTTGTCCCTTGTAAGTAGCCGGATTCCAGTTTCAAGAAGTATTGTGTCGCTTACCTTTTATAGATGTGGTCGCCGCTGCTTGCCAAAACAAACACTTTAGCACTATTTGGCGAACTAGTTTGGGAATTGGCGTCGTCTTTCCCCTCGTCCTGTTTGTCCTCCGTCTTGGGCTAAAGGAGCCTGAAGAATTCGCCAAGGAGTCGATGAGACGCCAGACCCCATACTGGCTCGTTTTTCGCTTCTACTGGTTCCGACTGCTCTGTATCAGCCTGGTATGGTTTCTCTACAACGTAAGCTTCCCAAGAATTGTGCATGCCAAATTAGGCTAACATCAATCAGTTCTCGTCGTATGCGTTCGGAATCTACTCGTCCTCTATTTTGTCTGGCATCTATGGAGATGCCGCCCCGCTTACGACTGTCTTTGGCTGGAACACTGTCATCAACATGTTCTATCTTCCAGGCACTATCCTTGGTGCTTTCGTCAGTGACTGGATCGGCCCTCGATATACCCTCGCGCTTGGTGTCACCCTGCAAGGTATTGTGGGCTTCATCATGGCTGGTGTCTACTCCAAGATCGTCAACCACATCGCAGCATTCGCTGTGGTTTTTGGCATCTTCCAAGCACTCGGAGAGCTGGGACCCGGCAACAACATTGGGCTATTGGCTGCCAAGACCTCGGCTACTGGTGTGCGAGGTCGCTACTACGGTATTGCAGCTGCTACTGGAAAGATCGGCGCTTTCGTCGGCACTTGGGTCTTCCCATACATCCAAAAGGCTGGTGGCAATGACACACAGTCCGCTCAGTACCCATTCTGGGTGTCTTCGAGTTTGTGCATTCTCTCGGCGGCCATTGTGCTTTTCTGTGTCCCACATGTTGGGCAGGACACCATCACCCTCGAAGACCAGCGGTTCCGTGAGTATCTTGAGAGCCACGGTTGGGATACGGCTCAGCTAGGCCTTGACATTGGTGGTGTAGAGGGCGCAGTTGTGCAATCTGTGAACGCCGATGAGAAATGAGTGACGATGGATGTGAACTGTGAACTTGGCCAGTTATATTCAGATGTCTCGAGTTGACATCTTCATCTAGCTCGCCCTCAATATGGGTATGACCCTTTGGTACAGGGGGAGTCATGGCATTCCAAATTACAGCAGTAATGAGAAACCCTGCGTATCGCATATAACTGTGCCTGGAATACGATCGTATCATGTTCACTGGCGTTTGTTGCCCGCTACTAGTAATTTTTTTGTGTCATGATTAAAGTAAAACCCTGCATATGTTGCCGGTATTTCTCTGGGGCTTCATAACGTCCTCGGCATAGTACCTAGTGGATGGGCACCATGCCATTGGTGCTACCTTCTTATCAATCACTGCCCCACCTCACACAATTGTATATTGTAAAGCAGAAGCCGACTATATGACGCTATGGCTCAGTATGAGATAATTTTAAGCTCACTGGCGAATGTGCAAATAGTACCCATACGGTTGCTCAGATGACCACGGCCAAACTCAGCAGATAGTTATCTTGTTGCACCGGGAAGAGAAAGCCGATTGCCTCCTAATGATGAACTTCCTTTTTCTTCGTATTAGGCTCAGCCATGGTCTTCGGTGATAGGCCGCCCCGATATCGCCCCTGTGGTTAATTCTGGGCTAGAGATGTAAGTGGCTGAGACAACGGAACAGGAGCCTATGAGATCTAGAACTTGAGCATGGGCAGACCTCGGGTTACAATAATAACCGGGACTTGCACACACCAATTTTGTTAGAGAAGTGCGCTGTGCCAGTCCCGGTTGTTTTTGAGACACCTAGGCAGAATGCATGGATCACACCACCACTAGAAGAGAAGAAGCCACTTCATCTCCGCTAGAGTTGCGGTATTCCGATGGAGGGGATCCGGCGGGTTGGCGGGTCGGCATCTTGAGATACCTTGACTAGGGCGATATAATGCTGACGTTGGCAGGAGATTTGTCGCTAGCGGCCGCTTCTCTCAAGAACTCAAACTACCCTGTCTCTAGACTTCGTTATCATTGGATCGTGATTTGACAATGTATACTTTCATTCTATCCCAACCCAAATGAGACAAAGAAACTTCATCGCGTGGTTGGTCACATTGGCACATTCGAGGCCACGGCTGAACGCAGCATGATGTAGTCGGGCAGTGATTTGAAATCAGGCTGAGGATATTACTGTCCTCATTGGCTCTGATGGTGCTATTTCTGCACCCTTGCAGAGTCTAGTGCGACGTGCGGATAATGAGGCGCTCTACTGCGCCATTGCGTTTTGTCAGTATCAGCTTGAGACAGGTGCTACCGTGCTAGACACCCGTCCTTTTCATTTCCCCTCTTTCTCGCGCCATCAAAATCTGGGGCCGAAGAACTACCCTCTTCACAGATTATCCGGCCATACCTGTGGCTAGGCAAGACAGCTGTCGTTGGCACTGAACAGTTATGACCAGCATTCAAGACGGGGACGGCCTTCAAGTCGATCACGAAGCCAATAATGCGGCAAAGGCACCAGAGTTATATCAACAACAGCCCGCCTACAATGGGTATCAAGCTGAACTCCAGCGAGAGACACCCCCATGGGGTTTGAGCATCTGGAAGTTTGGTATACTCGTCGCCGTTGTAACGGCCATCATTGTCGGTGGGGCAGTAGGAGGAGGTCTCGGGGCCGTACTAGCTGACTGTAAGAGGTAAGTTTATCATCTCCTAGCTTTCGGGTACACGCAATGCATCGACAAGTTGCTGACGCTTGTCCATCACCCAGTAATCAGCACCCGGCGGCACCGGCTGAGACTAGTGCATGCTCCCCTTCGAACTCGAACGACACGTCAAGCGAGGCGGATGCTACCATTCTCTATGAACCAACCCCGGCCAAGAATGTTCAGAACGTGACCCTTAAAGAATGCCAAGAAGCCAGAGCCGTCGATACCATGACCATGGATGGTTATCAGTTCGAATACTACTGTGGCATGGATGCTGGCTACAACCCCGACCGGTACCCCGACATCAAAGACATAGTGCCGTTGATTGCTTACTACTTTGAGGACTGTCTCAAGGCGTGTGCACGGATGAACATCAACAACAATATCCAGGACACAAACGTAACTTGCGATAGTGTTGCTTTCTCTCGGGACATGTCGAGGAGAACAGATGAGAATGGAGGCAACTGTTGGTTGAAAAGTGGAAAATGGATTCGATCAAAGGCAGAAGGCGACAAACTTATACCCGAGATGGTTTACGCCGTTGTAATTAGGGAAGAAGAGTAAGATGGTAGTCGTGCTTGCTGAAAGACCAGTGGGCCAATATTGTCTTTAACCTACTCGTCTTCAGTTTTTGTCTCTCCCTACCTACACCTTTAGATATAAGGGAGTAACATATCAGCAGAAGAACACTTTAAGATACAATCTACTCATCTTCTTGTAGGACTTCATAGCATATGCCGATAATTATTTCAATGTATTATTTTGTTATTGGACGTGCGTATTTACTCTGACGAAGCTGGCGATGGCTTGACAGTAACTGCAGCAACCCTGTAAATAGTTTTCGCGCAACTTGGAGAAAACACTGCCATTATACTTTTCCAGCCGGGGCATATCATCTCCCGCTCACACGTTCCTAATCTCTGGCTTGTGACCGCTACAATACGTCGATTATTCGTCTTCGTGTCTTTACTAGGCATTGACAGAATAAGTCGTGAGAAATTTCATCCATCCACAAGGCCGAAGTCAGGTTTACTGCAACCTTCTCGGGGATCATGAGCAAGATGAGTGAGACACCTGGGGCTATGTCGGAACTTTTGCGGCCATAGGCCACTCCCGCATCTATCTTATCTTACTGTTTATCCAGCTTCTACTACAACAAAGAACACAGTATCTTAACACATCATAGCATCATAACCAATGCTAACACAGTTACCTAATTTTTGACTTTTCAGCTGCGCAGCAGCAACATGTCACGCCTAGCTGCATAGTAAGAGGTTATTTCGCCTCGCGGTGAGAATAAAAGCTGCTTGCTCTTCCCGACTCGTAGGAGCCCATTCCTTTCCCCACTCCCGCATCACCTGGGTGTATGGCTACCACGATGTGTATAATCTCATTAGCTAATGCTACAACCTTCAGAATTACACACGTCGCGATTGTTAGGCGAAGTCTGCTTCAGTAGTAGCAGTCAAATTGTTTGAGAGATTTGTCAGCGGCAGCAAATTGGTATTGCGGAAAAGGTTTTTGTGGCGCTTGGCTTATATATCGTAAGAAAGTTCAGGGACTCTAGGTATAGAAAGAGACGAGAATAAACTTAATGGGACCTCGGTTTCGTAGGATCGAGTTATGGCGAGCTGGCCAACTAGAATCGGCCATTTTCTAGAGTCGCTGTGGATAAATGGATGGAATCCTCCATTGATAAACGAGCAACGCATGGCACTTCGGTTCCCCGGAATACACCACACCAGGCTCGTCGTTCAATCTGAATGCGTATCGCTAACCCCGAAGGAATTCGGCGCGTCAAGTCACTTTCCTTAGTCAGGGCATATTGGTAAAATGCTGATTATGCCTTGTATGTGTCCGATTCGCTCGCAGTGTTCCATTTACGAGTGCGAGCCTGTACTAAAATCTCACTCTGGCGGCTCCGTCAACTCATCCTTTCCCGCTTAGGATCTTCACATGGGGCATCTAAAATGTGGCCGACGCGTTAGTGCACCCGATTATCCCTGTCCTCATCTTACAGAAGGTCAGAGTCGGCGAGTAAATGTCCCCATCAGGCTAGGTGCTGACTCTCGGGTCGACTTTAGACGCGAGACTGCCAGGTTGACGTAGCCCTACAGGCAGCTACGCCGTCGGATACGGATAAATCGACAGGATTGATTATAACCACCGTAGGGCACCGATGTCAGTGCCGTGTCTTGGCCTGCCTTTTATCGCCGCACATCATCCCGAAGCCAATAACATGAGCGCCTCCGTATACACCCTTAACTCTGGTATCTCGAGCGTCGAGGTGGATCGCCTAGACTGGCAGCACCAATATGTCTTTACTCCAATTACCGAATCATTGATGCCGGAAGGAATCCGCCAACACCTTGTCTACCTCGGTCGTCCTGCAGCAGTTGCCGATGTGGCTACAGGCACAGGCATTTGGCTCCGGGATGCCGCAAAGATACTCCCACCTGAGACAAGCTTCGACGGCTATGACTTTGACACTTCCAAGTTTCCTAATCCCGAGCAATTACCGTCAAACATTAAACTACAGTGGGGAGATGGGTTGAAGCCATTCCCAGCTGAAGTTCAAGGACACTACGATCTCGTACATGTTCGATGTCTGATGTATGGTCTCAAGGCAGACCAATGGAAAATAATGGTCGAGAATCTTCTATCGCTACTTCGTCCCGGCGGGTATCTCTTATGGGATGAAGTGGGCTACCCTAGCTTCATGTGCCTCCCTATGACAGAGGCTTTTCAGAAGTTTATTAGCCTCGACGTGCGCTATGCTACGTTAGTTGGCAGAGATATCACGTAAGTCACGGCCCGACATCGTTATTGTGCCTATCATTACAAGACTCATAGTTCAGTAGATCCCCCGTCAACCTCGGGAATTACATGAAGGGAGTTGGACTTGTAGACTGGCGTCAAGTAACATTTAGTTCATTTAGTCGGCCTAAGGAAATTCAGCACTTGGCGGGAGAGGTCATCATACAGGGTGTTGGTCAGTCTATTAGTGGCATCATTACCAAAGGCGGATTCGAATGGGCTCAAAAGCAGGAGGACGTACAAGAAGTCACGAAGCAACTTCGTACCGATGTCGATGATGGAAAGTGTGTTCTAGGGTTTGAGGTGTACTGGGCGATTGGCAGAAAATCATATAGCAGACCAAACAGCAGTGTCTGAATCTGCAATGCTTGGTATCCAGCTTCTACAACAACAAAGAATACAGCTTCTCAACATATCATAGCATCATGGCCAATGACTAAATATTTATGATAGGTAACTCAAGTGACCAGCCGAATTAGAACCCTATTATCTTTTCAGATTCCTCAAAAATTTCGTTGTCCTATCTGGGTTTTCTGAGTTTCTATCCTCTTTCTTGACAGAGACCGAGAAATGATTTAGACATCTGAGGGATTGCGTCTCGCCAGATAGTTTACGCTACACAAATGCAGTGATACGATAGTTGATCGCCTTAAACGGCCTAAACGGAGGCCTTAGTTACACAACAGGTGTTGATCATCCACCCAAAGCTTCCTGCAAGATGACTGGCTATTTCAAATGTGGGGATGTTCCAAAAAGACGCAGCTTCTCAGCTTAGCCCGACCATGCTCATTCGTCATCTCGCATCTCCCCGCTATGGAACCCATCGGACTCGCTGTCGGAGTCGTTGGGCTTGCCGGCCTGTTTAACACATGCCTAGATGCCGTAAAAACGGTCCAAGCGTACAAGTCCTTTGGCACAGACTCTCATGTTCTTGCTACACGATTCCAGGCTGCTCAAGTTCTTCTTGACCAATGGGGCCGAAAGGTTGGATTCGCCGAGACAACCTTGTCAAAAAACCACCACCCTGCCCTCGACGAGCAGGATGTTGTCGCCGCAGTTGAGGATGTGCTTCGGATCATCACCGGCATTTGCGAATCAAACAAGCCGTCTCTGGCCCGGCCCGGCTTGACTCCTTCGCTACTAGACGACGCGGGAGCTCATCCGTTCCGAGGAGAGAGACGACGGAAGCTGTACTGGGCACTTGGTGGTAAGGGAAGGCGAGAAGACCAAGTCGAGTTGCTTGAGACTCTCGTGCAGCAGTTGCATAACCTAGTTCCCCTCAGCGGCAGCGAGGCGAGGACCAACACAGCTTCGGATCATTCTTCCGTCACCGAACTACAGCAAATCTTGGCCAGGATTGAAGAGACAAATCAAGGTATGACATCATTTTGAACAAGCCGCACACTCTTATACTAACAAAGCTAAGCCGAGATAAGACGAGAGGTTCTATCCTGGATTGGCCGTGGGTCCGCCGGCGAACACTACCACGATTCCCTTCAGAAGAAGCTTGACGGAACCTGCAACTGGATCTTCAATCGGCCACTGTACCAGGACTGGCAGAACCCCGAGTTCCCTACTGGGCCGAAGCTTCTTTGGGTCAACGGACCGGCCGGATTCGGCAAGACTATTCTCTGTGCGAGCGTTATCCAGCACCTCTTTTCTCGGCTCAAGGCTCCCATTGCCCATTTCTTCTTCTCATCTGAACTAGAGAATAGGGATGATCCATTCTTAGCCATAAGATCATGGACATCTCAGGTTGTGTGTAATCATCAGCTTGCATTCGAGCATGCTCGCGAGACTTGGGTCTTGGACTCGGATGCCATCTCAACGCGCATGACTGCCGTTTCGCTCTTCAAACAGCTCATAGACATTGTCCCCAACTGCACATTCATTGCAGATGGGCTCGATGAATGCACCCACTTGGACAACACTAAAAACTCAGTTAGCAGCTTCCTTCGTGCTGTTTGCGAAGCCATCGCTGGGACCAAGACGAGGATCCTCTTGGTTAGTCGCGACGAGCCTGAAATAAGATACGCTATCATGGAAGATGCACCTGAAAGCTTCAACGAATACAAAATTTCGGCTAGTGACGTCCAGTCTGACACGGCCATGTATTCGCGATTCATTATCGACCGGAAACTCCCCAACAAGGGCGATGATGCGAGATCACTACTTTCTAAAGCGATGGCGGATCGCTGTGAGGGTCAATTCCTTTGGCTAAAGATGCAAGAGAAGTATTTGAGAAGAGGCATGAACATGAAGAAATTGCGCAACACGGTCGAGGAAACTCCGCCGGGGCTTGATGCCGTATACGGCCGAAGCTGGAGTAGAATCCAGAGCTCCCCAGAGTGTGAGAGAATATTCTCCATCTTGCGTTGGGTGGCATTTGCGCTACGGCCGATGAACGTATTTGAGATTACAGAAGCTGTTCTCATTGACGATTCTGAAGATCTTCCAGTTGACGATTTTCCGGACCAGGTGGATGATGACTACGTCGACACCGAGATTGTCGGTCTCTGTGGGCCTCTTATTCAGGTCAAAAACAAACAGGCGGACATGTGTATCGGCCAGCAGACTGTGCATCTTACACATTTCTCTGTCAAACAGTTCCTACTTCTCAATCTCCCAACTCCAGGTCTGGTGTCAGTCAACGATGATTTACGAGCCGAGTACCAAAATACGCTTCTTGCTAAAGCCTGCCTTTTCTATATCAAGTTCCAACGGACTTGGGCTCAGACCATGGGTCACCCGTCTTCGCTCGGGACTAAGCTTCGCAATTATGCATCCGGATCTTGGCATCACCATCTCAAGTCTGGCATACCAACGGACAAGGAGGTGTCGAAACTTGCTTTAAAATTCCTTAACGAACAAAATGAAGCCTGGAATCCATGGAGGGAATGGTTTGATAAGCGGCATCAGGACATTGACAACCTGGAAGACGGGGCTCATCCCACTTTGATGACTCCACCCGGGCCTCTTTACTATGCAGTCAAACTCGGACTAAACGACATGGTCGGTCTCTTAATCAAAAATCATAACTATGATTTGCCAAAAGACCTTGAGCTCTCAGCCCTCGAAGCCGCACGCGGAGGAGGATGCAAAGACCTTATGAAAACCTTACTCGATGCCGGCGCCGACATAGCGACTGCCGATAAGTACGGGAGAACACTACTGTATGCTGCAGTACAATGGGGGCAATCTGACATAGCCAAGCTTCTCATTGAGAGAGGAGCGAGTGTAACGACACCAACTAAAAGAGGAACGACACCATTGCATGTGGTGAAGGACGTCGAGATGGCTAAGTTGCTCATCGAGAGGGGAGCTAGCGTCGTGGCTACAAGCCAAAATGGAGCTACGCCGTTGCATCACGCATGCTTAAGTCGGAACGTCGAAGTGGTAAACCTGTTTCTCGACCAGGGAGCCAGTCTCACGGCTGCAACATTGGAGGGGTGGACGCCACTACTTATGGCAACGCATCACGGATACACCGAGATGGTTCGGCTGTTGATCGAGAGAGGTGCTTGCATCGCAGTTGCAACACAAGATGGACGGACGGCACTACATATCGCGTCGGAAAATGGACATGTCGAGTTGTCTAAATTACTTATCGACAACGGGGCCAATACCATGGCTACAACCTCCCTAGGGCATACACCACTGCACCTTGCATCCCGGAATGGCCACTTGAAGGTGGTGAAGTTACTTATCGAGAGCGGGGCGAGCATCGTGATCGAGGCGAGGGGGAAGTTCACCCCTTTGCACACAGCAGCCGAGTTTGGAGCTTTGGATGTGGCTCGGTTCCTCATAGAAAAAGGTGCCAGCATTGAGGGTATATCAGGGAAAGCATATACTCCGTTACACTTGGCATGCATGCGTGGGAATCTCGAGCTAGTCAAACTTCTCATTGAGCATGGCGCCAACATTGCGGCTAAAACACCGAGCGGCAACCTTTTTCCGTTACATCTGGCCTCCAGATGTGGACACGAGGAGGTGGTCAAGCTACTGCTTGCAACGACTGGCATTGACCCTGGCTGCACAGATGAACTTGGTGTGACGGCATTGTTCCTTGCTTCGAGATTTGGACTTGAGAGGATAGTTCAGACATTGCTTGCTGATGCTCGAATCAACCCAAACGTGAAAGACTGGCACGACTCAACAGCACTCTTTGCTGCTGTGAGGAACGGTCATTTCGAAACGGCAGAGCTCTTACTCGCGTTAGGAAGCATGTCTACTGAAGGAGTAGATGGATTTGGTCGGAGCGTCTTCTGGTGGGCACGGCGCACCGGCAACGATCAGATTGTCCTGCTTCTAAGGAACCATGCCGAGAGAGATGGAAGTTCTATACCCGACGATCTTACCCTCTTCGGACATACACCTGTTCAATTTGATTCGGAACTAGCATATTGCGATGCGTGTACGCTTACTATCCCGAGGAACCACGAGCGCTTTTGTCCGATGTGCAAGGACAATATTTTCTGCTTATGCGCCGAATGCTTCGAGGTTGTTCGTGTGGATTGCCGGAACGGCACTCATGTGAGGGCACTAGATGACTCTATTTCAGATGTAGAGATGAAACATACAGAAGACCACGATTATGGAGTGATGAAAATTTGATGATAGGTTTATTTTGGGCTCAAAGTCTTTGGATGCTACTGCTTCAATTATACAATACCCGTTGTGATGACATAGAATTAGCTGCCTTATTTGCGCCCTTTTCCCTCAGGAGACTTCCCAATGATCGTCATTATGTTTTCCATACACTTTGTAATAATCTGGAATTATATTATTGCGGCGACCTTTCCCACAACGCACGCGCATTCCAGTGGCGGCTACCTGAGGCGAGACTTCCTCTGGCGGTGTTCCATAGTTAAATCAATCGGCTGATCACGAGATCCGAATGAGGTTCGAGGAGAAATCTCAGCTGGTTGGGATGAAGGCATTTTCTGGGGGTTGGTACCCCCTGGAAGAATGCCCAGGTCTCGGGGTGAAGGCAGAGGGCCATCTAAGCCAGGGGAAGGTGACAGGGCTGGCAGACGCAAGGCAACTGGATCAACAGTGACATTGGACTGATTTGAAGGGCTTGAACTGCCGTATCTAGCATTTGTATAAGATTGATATGGGGGTTGGAGTGCCGCAGAGGATGAGCTTGAGGGGCGCATATCCCGCTCGCCGAGCCCCTGTGGGGGGTGTCGGCTGACAGTCGTGCCTTGTGCAAGAGTGTGTCTGCGACCATGGCCCTGGAAAGGAACTCTTTGATCAAAGCGTGGAACGGGAACTTGAGCGATCGGTTGTTCAACGGTGTATCCATTTCCTCTGCCCCAAGAGGTGGCCACAGGCCTAGTCGTGCTTCCTGAATGTCCACGAAGTGGCAGAGCAGAAAAGGCTACCGGCCGCGGCATTGGGGTATGTGCTGATTGTCGCCTTGCAGATGCCACTTGAAATGGCGCTGGTGGAGGTCGCGGGATGACAGGGAGGGTAACTTGGACTGTAGGCACTGGTTTGGGTTGTTGACTGGAACGAGTCCGTGGAACAGTATTGAACGCTTGAACACGCATTGTGGCAATATATCGCTTGGCATTTTCAACACTCCTCATATCTACCATGATGATATCGACGCGCCATTGGTAGAAATTCGGGTCCTCGGGATGGTCGATCTTGACAATTGCTCGCCAGGAGTGCGCGTCACACAGCAACCGCTTGGCCCGATCATGAAGGCCCTCTGCATCCCAGTTAGCGATCAATGATACTCAAGCCAAGGGAGAAGACGGAATGGAATACCAAGAATTGTCGCACGAAGGCCGGGATGATAGTTAAAATCCAGATCAAGGTCCTCTAGCAGATGTCCGAGCAACGTTTCAGGCGGATGATGGCTTGGGTGTATGAATCTCATAGTTGGAGTTCTTAGTCGTCGTGATAAAGCTATTAGGAGTGATGCCTCAAGCTCAGGGCAAAGTTTGAGTGTCCACGGTTCACCATTTCTGGCTGCTTCAAGATAGGTGGACGTCTGTGTGCCGGCAATGCGCTGTCATGAGTATGAATGTTAACCTGGATCACTGAGATTCAGAACCGTGATAGAGTTACTCACCAAGGGACCGTTGGTCCCGCACTCGAAACACATCGCTGAAAATTCTGTGGAAATGTGAGAGGTGTTGGTGGGAGACGCTCCGAAATCAATTGCAAGAGCTGGAGGCCGCCCCCAATGATAAGACAGGGGTCCGCGACAGCAAACACAAAAGCGGGACACGTCCAAGTGAGTCGACAAGAAAGGCACTGGTCAGACGATGAGATGGGAAGTTAGGTACTTTATAATGACTATGGGGTTGCTGCAGCTAATCTGCTCGACCTACGGAGCGGACAAGGTAATAGGCAAGACTGCGGAAGCCGTTGGTCTTATTTGATCTTCAGCCCACCGCATTTTTAGCGTCTTGAAGGAACCACATGAATGACGGCAGTGATCCTCCTGAATAGCAGGCTTGGCAGGCTAGGGAGTAAGCCGGACAGGGATCCCATTCCCTCCAAGCCACTCGGACTCTGGTGTTGACATCTCCAAATCAGCAACCAAGTGCGTGCGCACCGTGGTTCCCTTTTGGTTCCCCTCCGTACAGGGTTCATGAGGACTACTTAAAACCTAGGTCAGCCAACCCAATCAACACGGTAGTCACTGAGTGGCGGCTGCAGAGTGTGCAGACTAGAGCGGTGCGGCTTGACTCCTGTTGCAACAGACCCTTCCCGCGCGGCTCCTTCAAGGAATCCCGTTCCGGTAAAAATGATGCGTCGAATCGAGCATTCAGAGCGAGGGCTGAGCCCCAAAGCGGAGCTTGTGTGGCTGAGTTGATAGCAGGGTGGTATGATTTCAAACGGCCAACCAACACATAATTCCGTGTTAATACACGCTCATAGGTGACTTTTATCGGCAATTACCTCTTCGTTTGACTTCTCCATTTCCATTATACCATGACAACAATATTAAGCAAGGTCTTGAAAAAGCAAACAGGGCCAAGGCAGCCACAGCTTTCCAGTACTTGCTTTTGTTGCAGGTTGCACAGACTCCTTGCTTTTGCGACCAATATCAACGCCACCTACAACCGTTTGACTTGCCCAAGGTTGATTGACTCACATGGACGTTATAGTCATGTAATGCTCTTGGTCTGGCCTCAAAATGACAAGTCCATGGTTCCCAGTCGCTTCAAACAGAGAAATCATCATCGAAAGTAGGCCTGATAACATGCACCAGGAAATCAGACCACACGGCCATTTATTCGTTCTATTATATCATACTTCAGGAGCTTACAGAACACGGGTCTTGCCCGGTGAGCTTTGGAACAGTCACATATGACAAGCATCCGCTATTTTTGTATGCGGATCCTAGTAGTCTAATGACCTTGGTTGGGCATGAAGGGACAGCTGTTTTCGTCGGAACTCAGTTTTGAAGTCAATAAGCTAGCATAGCGCATGCTTATTGACTCTAGTTCAAATGGTTGATGAATGTCAGCTGTGTTGGTTTCAATTCTTTCGGCTAAACGACCAGTCACTTAAGAAAACGACGAAATTTCAATCGTAGGAGACACATCACTTTTACCAGCCTTAGACATTCAGTCATACCGCCTCATTTCAGTGTATCCAAATCTTCCTACGTTTGATGGAGCTAGCTGACCATGTTTTGCCAATACATCCACCGGTTTTCTGCTCCAATGAGCCTATGCTTTGGGGTTCCTCGCGCCGTAAGCTCAATAAGCCACAGACCACCTTCTATATTCACGTTTACTTCGGCAACTCGGTATGGAAACGACATATTAATCAAGTACCACCACTCGTAACCTCAGGATACGTTCTGTTTGAAGCCATGTCGACACTTTCATACAGTTCTCAACGCTCACCGCCATCACCTGAAAGGACAACGACCAACTCATCTAGACTCTCAGTTATGACTTGGATAGCTGATAGATCATTTACTAGCATCAAAGATTCGCTGCTTCCTGAGCCGCCTCTGCGTTGTCGGTCACTTCGTAGCAATAGCAATGCAGGCCACCATCCTCATAACATACTCTCCCTTTTCATTGGTCGAGATTCCCCGTGCATTCTTCAGCTGTTCCGCAAGATCCTCGATTGCCTCATCCCACCTTTCCTCATCCTTCTGACTCCAGCCCGCCGGTGGGACACCCAAGTAGCTCCATGCAAGCAGTGCCCAGCGTTTAAGGCCAGGGACTATTACGTAGGCCTCCTTCTCGTAAAACGCTATCTTTGCCGGGTCGAATCCGCCAGCTACCAGTGACTTCTTCAGGTCTTCTTGCAGGTAGTCTTCCTCCTCCAGTAGGACCGGTAACGGAGCGTCTTTGCCCCGGGTGCGCCCGTGGGCATGCTTAATGGCATCAACGTGCGGCATGTCGGACCAAATACTGGCCATCGCTGTGCCTCCGGGTTGCAAAGTGCGGTGAATCTCGCTCGTGATTTTAACAGAATCTTCCATGCAGTGAAGAGCGAAGCTCGTTATTGAGTGTGTGAAGCGATTATCGGGGAATTTTAGATCCTAAGGCAGTACTCAGCGGGAGTTCTTAATAGAGGGCAGAGGATATGACCATTGAATCCATAACTTGTGCTTTGAGAGGCCATCCATTCTTTTCAGCAAGCTGTGCGCATCCTGCCAAGAATTGGGGATTGAAGTCTGTCGCGTCAATGTGGATGCCTTCAAAAGGTGGCGTTCTGGTGGCCATGATGCATTCGGATACGGCACCAGGCCCGCAAGCATTGTCATGAACAACACTGGACTCTTTGATTGGAGGGATCAAGTCGAGTGCAAAGTTGATTACTGTTCCGCTAACATTGCCTGTCAACTCGATCATGTGAGAGGCTTCGTACTTGATGATCTGCTTTGGCTGGAAGCTTTGAGACATGGCAACGGTGATATGATAGATTTGGTAAATAGAAAATTGTTCTTAAGCCCCTTTTGAAGCAGTCGATACATATTACTCCGACCCCCATGAGGCAGTATATATACGGTAAACTGCGAAACATCTTATCGACCCAATTCCTTAGTAGCGCTTACCCTCGCACATCTCGCATATCAAAAAGGTCCGCTTACTCGGACACTTATTCGGATACTTCTCATGGCTTTGCCAGTGGTTCAAGATTACAGGAACCACCATTCATCGGTACCGGGCCATACCTTTGCAGGAGGCTTACGGCCTGCCCTTGGGTCAACATTCCAGCGCTGAGTCAATATTACCGCCAGGACAGACCCAGCACATCACCAATGGGCTCAAGCCACAGAGCATTACCGCGTAACAGGGATGTCCATAAGCGATCACGCATGCCCTAATGCGCGAGAGCGCCCTGTGCCACCAACCAGGGAGCAAGTGCTGCGAGGCGCAGTCCGTAGTCCGAGGGAATCAATTATCGCGCGTTATTTGTTTTACTAAGATCAATGTCGTTCATGACAAGCTCTGATAGGTTGGACGTCGAGGTAGTGCTTGGCTTCGATGGCTCTAGAATACACGTTTGAAAGTATATCGATTGGAAAGTCTGTCGCCAAAGTATTGACTCGAGTTGAGATGAGAATGATAACCGGCAGACAACATCATGAGAGGATGATACGATTTTTGAGGAATAGGTAAGGTTCTACAGAGGTTGTCAATCATGAGTTGGAACGGGAACCAACAAAGAACTACGGCAAAAAGCGGTTGCCTCATAGTACCTATGCAAGTGTATAATACCTTTGAGGCCTGATACCTACAATACTGCGTTTATCAAGGCACTTCATCCACAACATCCAGCCCAGCTTGGTTGTCAATGTTAGCAAATTACGTGTAGATCATTGCTTACGGTTAAACGCAGGCAAAACTGATCCCTGGCTTATGATTGGCCACTCATTACTTCCTCTGGGCGGCATTAACTGAAAGATGATGCAAAATAGTAGCGTGCGATAAGTGGCCATAAGAATAAGATGTTTAGAGATATCATTTTAGAATCTCTCGATAATTATTCTGCAATGTCTTTCGCAATAGCACGAACGGGATATTGGGATTGCGCCTCCCCCAAACAGGTTGCTTTCTGCGCTGGAGGCTGAACCCGATTGCATTGCATTACTGGTACAGTACCCGGCGCATGAAAGCTAGGTGCGGAGCTCGCTTAGTGTCAAGGGCATAGGTA
>JAADYS010001652.1:0-33332 GCA_012931995.1 Fusarium albosuccineum | reverse complement strand
GGCTTGGCAACCTTGCCTAATTAGGCAAGGCGGTGAGGAAAAGTGGGTCTGTTGGTGCAATTAGCAATAGTTGTTGGTGCGAATAGTAATACTCCTATCAAAAACGAGGCTCGATAAAGCAAGGAACCAGGAACCGCCCCGTGAAAGAGCCCGCACCGTGTCGATCGGATGGACATCCGTGCTGCTAGCAAGCAGGTGCCGTCTTTGTTTGGAGATGAACAGTGCATCACTGACAAAATAGGGAAACCAACAAGACAAGAAGGCTTGGATTGCCTTGCAACAGCCCGCATCGCTGCGCCAGCTTGTCGCCAGCGCTGGGCAGCCAGTCTCCTGTAGCCATCACGTGCTTGACATGCACTTTGGCAAGTCCCAGCTTCAAATTTAGCGTTTGCATGAAGCCTCGCATCGCACTTTCAAAAGATCCTCGAATCTCATTTACCTTCCCTTATATCAAGACGAGACATGCCGCCTGGCCCGACTCCGGCATATCCAAACCCATCCGAGTCAACTTCCTCTTTTGGAGCTGTATCTATCCCCTTCTTAATCAATCGTCACGCTGTCGGGTCCTCTACTTTCGCATCCTACCCCAGCTGTCTCGATTGAGCATTCTTGTTCTCTCATCTGCACGAAGCCGCTTCTTGACGCGGAAAGAAGCTCCTGCATCCACGCAAAGGTACGTACACCCCCTCCCTTGCTGCATATACGGCTTTTGATTGGCCCGCCTTCTCCGGACCGGATCAACACTAAACCTTGTAAGTGCACTTCTTGTTCGACAGTGCGGATTGGAAAAATCCTGACAGCCCAGCTCTTGCATATACAGCTGCTACTGCTATACCACCACGACCACGACCAACAGCTTCGCTTGCCAACACGCGATATCTTTGCGCCTCCCGCCCAAGCTTCTTATACCGCTACTACGGCCGCTCTACTTTGGCAAGACACTTGCCTCCCCACTTTCCCCAACATTACCCGTTACAACCGCCACCCTGGCTCAAGCACTCGTCATGCCGAATACACCACCTCCAGCGCTATTACCCCCACCAGAAGGTATCTTCAGGACCTTTGACGACCTGATGGCCTCGGTACAGCGCGTCGCTAAGGACCAGGGGTACGGAATTGTCAAGTTGCGCGCCTCCAACTACCGCGACGGAAAGCCTACCCGTTACGACCTTGTCTGCGACCGCGGAGGTGTCAAGTACAACAGCACTGCTAAGAAGCGCAACCCTTCGACGCGCAAGATTGACTGTCCTTTCCGTGCAAAGGCTGTGTGCGAAGTGCAGCTCGGGAACCAATGGCGTTTTGCAATCCAAGAGGGCCGCCATAACCACGAACCACGGGTTCCCGCTGGCACGCCCGGTCAGGAGAACGCGCCGCTGGCTACCTCGATCCGATCTTTCACCAACAAGCTCGATCGCCTCAATCACGACATGGCTCAGGGCCTAATGCGCATCGAGCAGCGCCTGGATAATATCGAGAAGCGAATGGAGAACCTTGAGGCACGCGCAGGAGCCTACGAACCGCGATTCCAAGCAATCGAATCCCGGCTCCAGGGAATAGAAGGGCCGCGTATGGATGGCATTGGTATGGACGACGTCGAGTCGCGCCTCCTAGCTTCGTCGGTCATGTAGGATCATGACCAAGGTATCGGGCACGCTGCGGACCAAGTCTCTTTTCAGGCCCCTCCAGGCGAGGAACGCGTCGGGACACGCTCCGAGGAACGGGATATTTGAATGCGGCATCCTCCCGTGTGTCACTGCGACCTTCTCAGCGCATTATAGTCAAGGTTTGCAGAATCACCCGGCAAAGGATGATTGCTTCATGGCTTTGCAGCACCCAAAAACACACAAACACAATCAACGAAAGAAAATGCGATTGCTGATGGCGGAATGACTTTCTACAGCAAGGCGATTGTTGAAGGTTCTTCAAGCTTGTTGATGACAAACTGCGGGATTGTTCAGGGCGTTAAGGAAATGGGCCCACAAAGTTGAGGGCTCTGTGAGAATTACTACTACCCCTTCATGAAGGCGCGTGCAACGGAATGGTTCGGTTATGTTCGTCTTTTTGTTCTCTTCTTCTTATTCCTGTTTCTACTTTTTTTTTTGTTCATTGACCCGAGGATACGGCATTCTAGTGTCAGAGAGATGTTTACCCAGAGCATGTTCAGTAGCTGAGGTGGGATATGATCGGTATCAGAGTTCTTGTTATAATGGACTGGATGGTCTCCGAATGTCTTCTCAAGACCGAGGATAGACCATACAGAGGGTGTGTACAGTGCCAACAGGCCGCGAAAGAAAGCACCATGTATATGTCTCTCATCTGGTTCTCTCGCCCTCTTCTCTATCATGTATATCTAAAGGCTGCTGATGAAGCTATCAGTCAGCCTCTGCAGATTATCTTACTCACAACCACAACGGTTCTCACTCACACTCGGAATATTGGTGATGCGCGAGCGCTGAGGCTTGCCGAGGACACGCTTAGCTTCGTCTCGCAAACCGTGACAACAAGTGACTTTGGTCCTTTGAGCTCGGACCTTCCTCGAGGCAGGCCTCCATGTGGCATGTCACAAGCGGCGTTGTGGTCGTGGCCGTTGACGCTTAGCATGCCGTAGTTGAGCAAACATGCAGTCTTTTGAGCACACCTGCCCCACGCATTGGAAATCTGCGCCCGGCGAGCTGCAGTAGCACATTCCGAAATTGCTTTTTCTGGAGGCGCTGACGGGGGTTGCCCCAGCTCTCTCATTGTGAAGAGCTGGGCGTGGAGAGTTGCACTGGGCTGTTGGTGCTGGGTGTTGGCTCAGTGCCACGTTCAAGGCTTGTGTGACGAAGATGAAGTGGACTGACCGCAAGCAACGACATGGGGGACCAGCATCAAGGGGTGCAGAAACTCGGGTGAGAGATCCAAGCAAGGCCCTTTATTCTGCACACACCAGGGATGCCTCGTGCAGCTGACACCCAGGACCCAGGTACAATACAGCTGAGTCGATCTAAGAGCCCTGAGGTGAAGTGGACGGACCAGGTGGGACAAAGACATCGACAAGGGGCATCACCATCTCGAAGCTGCGGATACAATTAGGCTATTTACGGGCTGGATGGCGACAAAACTCATCTTTCAGGCTAAACCAAAGAGTTGCCCTGTAGACGTGCCTGTGGACATCGATATCCCCTCCACCAACAACGTTCAAGAACCAAGTTATGCAGCCTCGACTCCATGGATTTAACTAATTGCTCATGTGCTGCTCCAATGGTAAGCCTTGGAAATGACAGGGTGTTGATAGGCCCAACACTCTGGTGACGATAGTCGATGCTTTCTTGACGTTGGTTGCTCTCATTTGTGGCCAGGGTTCACAAGCCTCGTCACCGGCATGAATCACGTATGGACATTGGATATTGGCCGCATTGTATTTCCAGGGCGCAGTCGTGCAAACAAACCAAACGGTAGGTAACTGGATGGACGAGAAGTTGGTTTGATTGGAATGCTGCTGACCTAGCTCAGTCACTCGCGGCCGAGATACTCCACCCTCGAGCAATCCGAACCCGGCTATCAGAGTCTTCGCGAGCGTTGCCAAGCAGCGGCTATCCCACAGCCGAGCCAACATGGAGTCGGATGCAAGGCAGTTAGCCTGTTTGACGGGATGAAGCCCGCGCCCTGATAATTATGGCCACGCGGTTTCAAAGTTGAAGATATGTCAGTACCCGGAGTCTTACTCAGACAATGATCTCTACACACCCTCTCTGCCTTGACTACAACAAACGGAATTGAGAAAGATGCGACGGCTACCTGCATTTCGACCGCGTGGGTGGCTAGATCCGCGACATCTCTGCTATGGGATGCACCATCCCGAGTCACAGGGTTCCAGACGCTGTGGCCGAGCCCGTCAAAGGGGGGAGGCGCATGCGGGATACCTCGTACTACGTTGGCCAAGACTGTGTGGCGCTTGATTGGGTGTCATTCTAGATCAAAACTCCGGAGGAGAGGCCAGTTGATGCATGGATGCCATCACGTTTAAACAAGGAAACCCAACAGACGAGAAGCATCGACTCCACAACACCGGGTACTCGAGTAGAGATCGTTGTCACTTCTCGGGATCTGTTGATCATGCAACAAGTGATCAATCATTTCCGTATCGAGTCATGCGGATCATGAACTTGTAGCAGAACTTCCCGTATCTACCGGGGGCATGGATTATGGCGACGTTCTGGTTGCCTAACAACCTGATGAGATGATGCCTGACGTGATGGAGCTGAGAATCGAGTTTGTATTACTTGTGGCTGTCCTCGTGCTCTCTTACGTGCCGTTCGGGTTTCTTTGCAAAACAGTGTCCGAGTTGAACACAATTGTCTGTTGACAAATTCTGTTTGATGAGCGCAACTCAGGTAATGGATGATCTACGTCCACAGTAAAACGTCCAGAGTCCTGTATAAGGCATTGCAGAATCTTCAACTTGTAAAGGACATATGCTGATTCCATAAACACAAGTTCTCATGTTTGGTGTATGTTCCTTCGTAGCAAGAGCCCCTGCAACTTGGATGGTACCTGTTACCCACGGTTTGAGGCAGCTTGGCCGTCGCCTGGCTTCCACGTGCTGCGTCTTCCGAATTCAGGCTGGTACCCGTCGTCACAGTATCCGGATATCGGGGTTCTCACAATGGCTAGTTAACCTGAGTGGATGGGTGCTTTGACGAGACAGCAAGGCTGTAACATGCCGGAAACCGTGGTGGCAGTCTCGGTACTTCGGTTCTGTGTCCTCAGAAGTATACCTGGTGCCTCTAGATTGAACAGTACTCTCTTTTGTGACTGTTGTTGGTCGAAGGGGGTTTGGGGGCTTGGGCAAACATATTGGTAGTTTGTCCCACAGCAGTAGGCGAGGTTGGGACGAGAAGGTTGAGGCAGCCCTGCAAGGCCAGGAACTCAAGATTGAGTCCTTCTTTTTGCCAAGGCAATTGCCTTTCTACAGTGATAGCACAGTATCTTCTCAAGTTTCTGTCCCTAACCGCTAACATGGGGTTTGTCGGCGTTGGTACCTTTCGAATACTTCGTTCTCTTGGCAAACCAAGTCATCAACTCTCACGACTCTAAAAACAAGCCTTCGTATTGAGTATCAGAGATAGCTATCATGTCAAATCATCAAACAAACCTTGCAGTTCTCCTTCTCCAAGCAGCAACTCGGCAACTTCTTACATCCTGTCAGAGCCCACGTCACACCTCCAATACGAGATCAGGCCCAATCAAGTCTCTCACAACTCGCAACTCACCGAGGTGAATCTGCGGCTGCCTGCGGGGTCACCGTGGTGAGCCCCTGTCGACGATAATTCTTGTGGAGTATCGGATCGATCTCCCAGGGTGCACCCTTGTCTCCATCACCATCTTTGCTGGGATCGTCATCATCGTCATGTCTGTCCAATACGCAAACGCCGTCTATTATCCCTCGTGGCGCGTCTACAAGGACCGTCCCCCTTCATGCTTGGATACTGCATCCATCACTCACATCTTCTACGCCTTTGTCGGGTAAGTCGAGTCTTCTAAAACGCCACAGAAGGCCTTCTAGATCACCACTAAGGCTGAAGTCTTCTAGCGTCAACGAGGATGGCACCCTTCGAGTTAGCAAACCCCCACGATGCAACCACCCTCCAAAACATCATATCTGACGTATATACAACCAGGCTCTCGATGAATGGGCTGACAACAATCATGAAGTTGACGGCGAGAAGGGCTGCCTTGCAGCCATTGCTAAATTGAAGAGCGAGAACCCACATATCAAGACGATTGTGTCAATCGGCGGGGGCTCCAGCAGCAGCGAATTTCCTGCCCTTGCCGAGAATGAAGAAGCGAGGCAAACATTTGCACAGCAAATCAAGGAATTTTGCGACGCCCATCAGCTTGATGGCGTCGATAGTAAGTGTATAGTAGAGCGAACTTCGCCATCAATGCTGACGTTGCCCTGCCAGTTGACTGGGAACATCCCGAGACTCCTGAGGCAGGCCAGAATTACCTTTTGTTCCTTCAAGCCGTTCGACAGGTTCTCCCAGCATCAGATTACCTTTTGACCAGCGCCCTCCCTGTGGGCGAATATTGCCTCAAGCACCTCGACCTACCGGCCGTAGCTGAGCTGCTCGACTTTTTGAATCTCATGGCCTACGACTTCACAGGCGCTTGGACTGATGTATGTGGCCATCATGCTCAGCTTCTGCCTCCAGGAGAAGATCGCGACGACATGCACCCCACTCTCTGCACATCATGCCGTGACGGTGTCGACTATGTCATCACCCATGGCTTCCCAAGTCGCAAAGTCCTTCTTGGTATTCCAGCGTATGCCAGATTCTTTGGCCAAGCGCGTGCCCCTGGCCATCCATTTGAAGGCGCGGGAGAGATGGACTATTGTGATCTGCCGGACGAATGGATCACGGGTGCACATGTTGATGAGGGTGTCGCGGCAGCGTCATTTGTCGATTGTGACGGCGACAAGGGGTTTGTCTCCTTCGATGTGCCTAGTACTGTCCGTATCAAGGCAAGGCATGCCAAAGCCTCGGAGTTGGGTGGCTTGTTCTACTGGACTGGCGCTGGCGATCGGCTTGGCGATGAGAGCTTGGTTGCTGCGGGTTGGGACGAACTCCAATCGGAATAGTAACTGGTTGCGGAAACCTTAGTTGAGGCAGTTTTAAGCACTCGTGATGTTCCAGTTAAATTTAGAAGTCATGACTTGTCTCGTCTGCATATCAATAATAGCCTTAACTTCACTTAGCATTTTTCACATTCAAGCATTTTTGGTATATGATATATCACCTAACGATGTTAGCATTTTCTAAGATATAATCTTACCTGTGGATTTCCTTCCCCCATTCCATCGCCATGTGGCAAGCGTCCTCGTCGTTCGTGTAAGTAACTGCCTGCAGAAACTCTTTAGCGACTAAGACATGTTTGGGCACTTACTACCATGTCGGTCATCCCTCTTCTTCCTCCTTTTGGTTGAATGCAATGAGAAGCTGGAACCTCTCGTCAAACTCTGGCTCCAACGTTGCTTGCATAGAAGGCATAACCTAGCTGTCTGCAAACGTGTCATGCATCTCGACGTCTGGGTCGTTTTGATGACCCTCATCGTCCGGGAGCTCAACAAGCCATTCTTGAAAGTCTTCGAATGGTGGCAGAATTGCATCCGACGAAGTATTAGGTTGAAAAGCTAGAGCATTGGCATCTTCGTCGAGAGGTTGGGCCAGGGGTACGAACGCGTGGGCAGCGATGTCGGTCATCTCAACATCCAGGTCGTTCTGAGCGCCAGCTGCCTGCATTTGCTCGTACCATTCGTCAAACTCTCCGATCAGCTGCATCGGGTCGGACGGGTCGCCGCATGTGAGCTGATTCTCTCCGTAGAGCAAATTCATCTTCCTCCTGTGCTGGGCCAGGTTCGTGTCCGTCTCACGACCAAAATCGTACTCAAGAGCCGGCCCCAAGTTGAGAGGGTCGATGGATTGAGGAGCCATTCGTTCCTGTGCCTGTGGGGCATCTTGGGGTTGCTGGTCCTGTTGGGATGATGCAAAGGCCTTTTGCGGCATGGGAGGCTGTTGAAGAAAGTCGGGAACAGCGTCTTCTAGTTCAGCGTCAACGTCGTCGGTGGCCACGTAAATGCAATCAAGGACGACAGAGGTCTTACGTTTCGGTGCTGATGCTGCACTGGAAGCAGCCTCTCCAAGGACATAGTTATCCCGAAGGAAACTGGAAGGTTGGCCCCGGGTTTTCCGGGTGGAGCGGCGAGGTGGTTGCTGACCACCGTTGGGGGGCTTGCCTGTCATGATTGATGACTGCTGATGACTGTTGCTGTGTTGGTGATGTTTTGTTAGTTCAGTCAATCGATGATTGACTGCTGAGTGTCAGAATGACGAGGAAATCCTGAGATAGCATCAATTAAGTCACATTTTATACAAGAGAATCTCCAGAATACTCATGCTTGAGTGTATCTTGTTCCATTGTTTTCAGCATTGTTCGTCCTAAGACGGTGTTGCTGTATGAGTTCGTTGTTCAGCATCGAGAATATGGACGGCGTTGGTGAATGACGTTGTCTGAAAATCAACACAGGTACTACTCAACTCCAGATTTCTGATTCTGTAACATCGCAATTTGGAGAGATAGACGGCACTTCCAGCTGCTGTTGCGAACAAAGGTCGCAGACGAGGACAGAGGCAACATAATCTTGTACGGCAAGGTAAGATGCAATATCCTATTGCAACCGTGGAAGACCAAACAGGATTCTGGGCAGTGCTCGCATGGGGTATTCTGTGCCGCAGCTACACTCGACCGCTCTGTTTCGTGGGTGTTTTAACGCATGCTTTTGGAAAAGAGCTGCATTCAGCCGGTGTCGTGGCCTTGGTCATCCATGCCGCGTCACACAAGCAGGTTATTCTGAGTTGTCTTGTCAAGGTTCCGCAGCAATCCAGCCAGCCAACTGTGGCGTGCGCTGGCACCGCCACAGGGCTTACGTCACGACATGTCACTCCAGCAGCCAAGAGGCCTCAGGGTCCCTGCCAAGGACGTAATTGGACCTGTGCCCAACAACAATCAGATCCCGTATAAAAGTGATCGTCGACCCCTCATCACCTTGTTTTCCTGCATTTCAAGCTTCTTTCGACTACATCCCATCTCGACACTGCGACCTCCAAAGGTGCTACCACTCATCATCTCTTGTACTGACACTGGGAGCTGACTGGTCCCGTCTAGACTACTACTGCTCCACTCTAAACACCACCACATACCTCAACAACCGACAGCATCATGGGTCTCTTCTGGGCAAAGGGCGTCGGCGGCCGTCATTTCGGCACAAGCGTCCATGTTGACAAGCACGGCGTTCGTCGGGGGCCTTGGCGATTTTCCTTTGGAAAGTTCAGCTGTTTCCGCGCTTAGTTGTCATCTCCGCATTTTTCTAGACAGACTGGGCGGCTTTTTGTTGACACACGTTTGACCTTGGACACGACAAACATGAGACAACGACGATCATGGGCCAGGAGAACAGGGGGTTTGCTGATAATTTACGACATCAAGAATGGCGATAGGAGCCTTTGATTAATAGACAAACTTTTTTTCTTGAGCAAAATCATCGCAAAAACCTGGCAGTGAATGTTGCTCCTTGATGGTACAGGGTAAATCACCAAGCAGGGGTTATGCGCTTATCGAACCCACCTTTCAGTGCCGTCATTGGCAGGCACGCGTCTCACCCACTGCAATCGTGAAAGCGACAAGCTTCAAGTCTGTGAATAACTTCACATGTCTGCCATTGACGGTCATCGTTACACTTCACCATGAGTCTCTGCTAATCTACCCTTCCACTGAAAAGCGTCATGGCGCTTCTAAATTTTACCCTCAGCGAAGAAGGCGTGTCAGCCTTCCGTGACGCACTCATCTGCCTCAACAAGTTCAGCGATGACGTCTCACTCGAGGCAAGGAAAGACTCTGTCGGTGCTATCCCCACCATTCTTATTCTCAGCTGGCTCACTCACACCATTGCAGTTTGTTCTCACCACCTTGAATACCTCCAAGTCTGCCTATGCAAGCGTCAGGTTCGCCACCAACAAGTTCTTCTCTCGCTACCAGTATCAAGGGAGTCGCCAATTCCGTGATCGCTTCTACTGCACCCTCTACATTCGGGTGAGCCCCTCAACATTGAATTCACTTGGAGAGCACCGCGCTGATAGGTGATCCAGGCGTTGATCTCACTGTTTCGGAGCCGTACAGCGCCTGATACACAGAGAGATGTCGAGAAGCAGACTCTGATCGACAGGTGCGACGTTGCTATTGAGGATGGAGAGGGAGTCCAAAGCCGCTTTATTGCTCGCATCATATTTCGAAATGGATTGACTTCTACCCATCGCCTTCCCTTCGAGGTTGCCGTTCCCGTCCACGCCAAGTTCGATAGATCAGATGCTCCCCACCACTGGACCATCTCATCACGGACATTGCGACAGCTTATGGATCATTTTGGCCCTGGCATCGAATTTCTTGATATAAACACAGATGGAGACCGAGTCAACTTTACTTGCTTCAGCGAGAAGATAGTCGGCGAAGATGGTATGTATAGCCTTCTCGCCTAAGGGTTGTGCTAATTATGTTGGTTAGCCGTCCTCAAGAAGCCCCTCCAGACATCAATCGCAGTTGAAGCCGATGAATTCGACGACATTGACGTCGAAGATAAACTCCACATCGTCATTTCTGTCAAAGATTTTCGTGCCATCATCCAGCATGCTGGCATCGCCGGAAACGATGTATCGGCTCGCTACTCAATCCCTGCCCGCCCCATACAGCTTTCCTACACTGGTGATGCCATCTCGTGCGAGTTTCTTATCATGACAGTCGGAGAGCGTGGTAGCAACCCTGCCCAGAGGACGAAGAAAGGCCGAAAGAACGCGCCACAAAACACCGGACCACGCCTCGAAGCCACATCTCGTAGGACCAGTATGGCTCCATCAGAATCACAACAGCCCCAGCCGCAAGCACCACCTCCTGCATCAAGACCTCAACAGAATCCGACTCCCCAGATGAGTGCTGCTAGAGCCAGCGCGTCGCGCATAGGAGCGTTTGACCTGCGACCCTCGCAAAAAGCACCGCCTCCTGCGACCATGAGATCCGAGAGTCTCTTCGTCGAGGATGAGGGTTGGGAGCCTGTCAACTATGACGAAGAGGAACCCGAGGAGGACGCTAGGCTGGGATGGGATCATCACGCTGACCCTGTGAGTTTACCAGCCACTGCTGCGCCTGACAAGACACTAACTTGATAGAATCCCTCCCTTATGCGTATGAGCCGTGTGGAGGAAAGGACCACGACCGTGGAACCCGAAGCCCCCGAAGCCGAACGCCCAAATCCAACGGATGCTGAGTCGACATATTTGGAGCCGACACAAAAGTGGGCCGATGTCGAGAACCTGGCTCTCTTCCCAGACTGAACATATCAAGGCCGAGGTGGACAATAGACGGTGTTAATTTTTTGACGATGGTTCACTCAGCTGTAATGAATACCCAACTGGTGGCACATCCTGCCCCTACTGCTCCTATGTGTGAGCCGGGAGGAATGAATTTTGACGATGCAATGACGTTCCACCGACCCTTGACGTCGTTGTTCTCGACCTGTGGCCCGCAGTTACCGTGTTCACCCCATCCCCACGCGAGAACATCTCCTGTCGCCGAGAGTGCAATCACATGCTCACTGCCAATAGCAATCTTGCTGAGCTCAGGAAGTTTTGGCGGCGGCAATTGTCCGTGATCATCCCTTCCCCAGCTTTGTAGCGAGCCATCCTTGGCCAGGATGAAGACATTTCCCCAACTTGCTCCCACGTCCTTCCACTCGGGGCAGGACTGCGGCTCGCTTGATTGAATCTGCCACTTGTCTGAACCTAGCACCTTGATGTTTCCGCTCTCTGGCTCGCCAAACAAGCAGGTGAACTCCCGACCACAGACGGCCCGGGCAACTTTGAAATCGACATCCTCAATCTTCCGGGGCGCATGGATGACTTGTCCAGGGCTGCCTGCTTGAGATTTCCTTCCGTTGCCCCAGCCATAAGCATCTCCATTGCTAAGAACTGCAACGGTGTGTCCCATGCAAGCAGCCAAGTCCACCACCTCTGTCCCTGATGGAGGAAAATTTTTGATCTGAGTCGCCGACGGTGTCCGCACGATGAGCTCTCCCAGACCCAGCTCGCCTTTCATGCCGGCACCGAAACTGAAGACCTTGGTTTTCTTGCCGTCTGAATCCTTGGTTACGACAATGGACGCCTCCCAAGTGGCTGCGATCAAGACGATTTCACCAATCTGAGGCTCGCCGTCCTTGGAAAGTCGAATCTGCCGGAAAACAGGAGCATCAGGGCCAGAAGTCAAGCCACATGCTCCAGGAGTAGAATCCCCACTCCAATAGAGCTCGCCTGACTTGGTGAGAAGCAGTGTGTGGTTGCCCCCGGCGGCGACCTTACTAATGGGGGAGGTTGGCTGGCCAGGGTGGAAGATGACTTGCTTGGGCACGGAAACATCTTCTTTGTGGCCGATGCCGAGCTGCCCGGATCCATTTGAGCCCAATGCAAATACAACTTCCATGGTCATATATATATGCGAAAACAGAAAACGAGACGATGTAGGTACGCAAGAAGGCTCTCAAAAGTGAGGACCTTCTAAGACGCTGGAGTGGATCGTCTTATAGATGCATAACCCACCATGTCCTCCACCTCGATCGTTATACCGCGAACTCATTTCGGAGTATGCTTACTAAGGCATCTCCACCTCCACCATGAAAAAGAACGTCTCCAACTTTTTTTTTTTTCAATCTCTTCTCTTCTTCACGACTCTCACACACCAAGGACTTCAGCAGCATCTGCCAAAGTCCACCAGACGCTCGTTCGAGGTGTGTGTTTTCGATACAGGATGTGATTCATGTTCTCTGCTCCTGCTCCCCATCACGCAGCAGATACCATGGCTTCACGAGTGCAGCCCATCCCCGAGGGGATGGAGAACTTTGTCGTTGGATTGATCGGTATGGGCGACATGGGCAAGATGTACGCCGAGAGGCTGTCTGCCGCTGGCTGGAGGTAAGTCTGGGCCATTGTGATCCTACTACATCCCAGCACCAGCCTGCTTTTCTACTTCTGGTAAGTCTACACTCTCTTCTACAATTCACTTCCCTCCCTCGATTATGATGACTAGAGCGCATTTGGCTCGAGTATTGTTCAGGGCGTTTGGTGGCCGTTCCGGTCCCCAGACCCCCCCTGGGCTCTCGATGATGTAACTGCTAGCTACCTTTTCAAACTACTGTCTGAAGAAATTTTCACACGCACATTCTGTTAGCTTGACCCGCATATCAGCACCAGACGCTAACATGGACTCTCAGAACAGGCAAAATCAAAACTCCCTCCCATACTCGTGACCGATCTGCATTGCCGAGTGGCTAACGGCGGAAACCATATAGAATCCTGGCTTGCGACAGAGAAGAGAATCAGGAAAGCTTGCAGAAAGAATACGCTGGAAATGTACGGCCGCCTCTCTCTCTGTGCTTCGTGTACCTGCTCTGCCTCGCCCATGTCGCTGAAGCTTCTCGAATAGAAAAATATAGAGATTTGCCGCAATGGCCACTTTGTATCCCGCGCAAGCGACTACATCATTTATAGCGTCGAGGCCGCCGTCATTGATCGTGTGATTGCCCAGTATGGACCATGTACGCGCCCTTTTGTATACGCCTGCTGTCCTCTTGGCGTGATGTGCTGTAGAAGTCCCATCAACTGACACGTCCCTCTGCCTCCAGCGACCAAACTCGGCGCCATTGTTGGTGGCCAGACATCGTGCAAGTCCCCCGAGATCGCCGCATTCGAGGCTCACCTCCCAGCCGACGTCTCTATCGTCTCATGTCACTCCCTTCACGGTCCCAACGTCGATCCCTTCAACCAGCCCCTGGTCCTCATTCAGCACCGCGCACCCGACTCGGCCCTTCACAAGGTTGAGGCTGTCCTCAGCTGCCTCAAGTCCAAGTTCGTTCATCTCTCGGCCCGCGACCACGACCGTATCACCGCCGATACACAGGCCGTTACCCACGCGGCTTTCCTGTCCATGGGTAAGGCGTGGCACGCTAACAAGCAGTTCCCCTGGGAGATGAGCCGCTACGTCGGCGGCATTGAGAACGTCAAGACCAACCTGACGCTGCGCATCTATAGTCAGAAGTGGCATGTCTATGCTGGCCTGGCCATCCTTAACCCCGAGGCTAAGGAGCAGATCACCCAGTATGCGCGCAGCGTCACTGACCTGTACAAGCTGATGCTTGAGGGCAATCTCGATGGTCTCAGGGAGCGTATGTACCGCGCACGCGACAAGGTCTTTGGCCCGTCGACGACGTGGGACACGCGTCCTCTGCTTGAACCCTCAACCCTCTCATCCTTCTCTCTAGGTACGCCCACCGACGCGGACCCACGCCCTAACAACCATCTCTCTATCCTCGCCATGGTGGACTGTTGGGCGGCGCTCAATATTGTGCCTTACGATCACATGCTGTGCAGCACTCCCTTGTTCCGCCTGCGTCTTGGTGTCACTGAGTACCTGTTTCGGAACGAGGAGGTGCTTGATGCCGCCATCCAGACCGCAGTCGAGGACAAGACGTACCGTAGTGACGATCTCGAGTTCACGTTTGCGGCGCGAGGCTGGGCTGAGTGTGTGAGCTTGGGCCATTTCGAGACTTGGGAGAAGCGGTTTGAGAGCACTCAGGAGTTCTTTAAGCCACGGTTTGAGGAGGCCAAGGTGGTTGGCAACCAGATGATAAAGAAAGTGTTGGAGAGCTTGAAGGATGAGGACTGAATGATAATAGAGACCTGATCCACATAACAATGATATCCATTGATTTGAACAATACTCACAACTAATGAATGGTATGTACCCCTGAGTGGTGGGCTTGTCCAACTCTCAATTGGCTTTGGCCCTCAGTACCAAAAGTAGACCTCCAGGACTCGAAATATGTTTCTCCTGCTCCTTGACCTTACACTTGAGTCACCACGTCGGGTAACCCAGACTCAATACTTTCCTCAGTGACAGCTACACCGTGGCCCACTCTCAAGGGAGCGGGAGTGAATTCGTCCCTTTTATCGTCATCTCCCGTCGCTTGTAGTTCTGGACCTTGTGAGTCGTTAAAAGGATACAAAGGAGCTGCTTCACCACTCTCACTAGCGCCTGGTGACCGACGTACGTATCCACCAGGAGGAGGGCTAGAAGGGCTGTTTGCGAGTATCCGATTGACCAGGCGAGCTCGCCTTGTTTGGATCGGGCTGTGGTCCGTTAATAAATCAGAACCGCAGGGTTTTATGAGGACTTACCAGCGGCGATAAGGTGCGATTTGTGGATCCCGTCTTTGTTGAGTTCCATGTCCGCTTTCTTGAGAATGTGCATGGGACCCCTGATGAAGACCGAGACCGAGTCCAAGAGATCCCAGACCCATAGCCGCCTCCTGATCACACAGATGCACGGCAGCTTCAGCACTTGCTCTCGTACTCGATTGTAGTCGTAGTCCTGGGTTAAACAGAGAACTCCCCATCTCGCCGTGGATTTGTCTGTCGTCGCTGTACCGCTCGATCTGCTCTTCAAGCATTCGCATCATCAGACGCTGGGTTATGTACGAGGGTTCTAGGAGGCTTCCGGGCTGGTGCTTGGTAGGTAAGCTCTTGCGTTTCTTTGGTTCTATGTACCAAACACTCACCCTTGGGGCATGCTCTCTGATACCTTTCAAGATATCAGACGAGACGACAGGTTTGCCGCCCAGCTCCTCGAATCCAAAGCCGGTGGCAGCTGTTGGGGGAACCTCTCCATCCACAACGGCATTCAGACTTAGAAAGGCCCGATCGGCACAGGCAGGGCGACACCTGGAGCATATTTTGTAATGGCACTCTTCCTCCTCGCCACATGTCCATCGTCCGGCGTATATACTATCGTTCGTAAAGACTTCGAACTGAGGAGGCGGGCGAGTAGTGCTGAAGAGCGCGTCACTATTTTTCCGAAACTGCTCTTTTGCAATCACGTTCTTCAGCTGCGGGGCAATGTCAGTATAGTAGATAGACGTTTAGAGTCGACATGGTTGCTGGTCACCTCTTCACGTTGTCTCAGGATTGTTGCAATCTGATCTGGCCTGTACTTGGCCATTTGCTCGGGCGTGACTTCTTCGAGGAAACTTAGCTTATCTTGTCGAGCTACCGGGCTACCCTTTCTGACACCCATACCCTTCAACAGATGATGGTCGAGAAGATGCTAGGATCACATCAGCGGCAGCTCGTGACTCGGGGGTTGCTTTCCCCGGCACGGCGTCTCACAAGTTTTTTCTCGATTATGTCCTCCCGATCCTGTGTACATCGATACAGCCAACCAAACTGGCCCGGCTTCTTACACGAGGAACATTTCGATTGCGTATCGTAGACCCGAGTCATGGTGAGATGCGTGCATTGAGGTCGAAAGACTGGCCGATTCTCGTGGCCAACCACTCGCCGAACCGACATGGTGTAGATCTACTACGAGAGTCGAGGCAGCGTAGTAGTGCCGTTGGCGAACGGTGCTCACATCAATCCGCGAGACTGCCGAGAGTGATTCAGGCGCGTGGGACAGGACATCGAGATGTGAATGTGAGGCGTGAAGCGGAGTTGTCTGTAAGTGATGCGGAATGTAATACTGCTTGATAACGGGCACTGAAGCGAGAGGGAATGCCTCGCAGCCCATACGACGCGGGGAAAAGAGTTTGCCTCGGGGTAAACAAACAAGCAGATGGAAAAGCCAATGCTGCCTGCACTGGGGAAGTTGTAGACGTAGGTATTTGTTGCCAGTCTTGGCGGCTGCAAGTGCGAGGCAGGTGGCAGCCGTCCGTCACTGCTTGCCGCTTCCAAAGGCTGGCCGCAGCGTCATTGTAGCATTCTACTGAGCGGCACCGTCTTAGTGCTTGCGTTTTGCTCGTCAGAAATGTCGCTGGGGAATTCGTTGTTAAAGATCTCGCTTGTGTCGGACTGCGAGTTTATTTTGCCTTTTGAGATATCCCGTGCTTTGGCCTTGCCAGGGAACTTCAAGAATATTCATCTCCGTATCTGATAACGACTATAACTCACCCTTAGACTCGGTACCTTAGGTAGTCTAAGTAGCTAAGACTCTAAATTCTCTTGTAGTATCTTTTCAGGGCTCTGTTATGTAGTAATCATCTTGAATGAACGCGAGTTTAGATCTCCGGTTCCCTGGCAAAAGAATGAGCTTGGGCATGACCAGAGTTGGGGGAAACCAGGATGGCTAAATAGAGCCACGGCAAACGGTCTTAACTTTAACGGCTTAGCATAACAAAAACTCTTCTGACCATAAATCTGAAAGGCGAAAAGAGGCTGGCACATGGCGAGGACAAGCTGGCTGGGTCGACAGCGGCTTGCCGAGTAGCTTGGATGAGATGGACGACAAGGGGTTTATACCAAGGCCAATCAGGGTTGAATATACCTTCAGATATCAATGCTCAAGACAGAAGCGATGGCAAGCGGAAAAGGATTAGGGGGCCCATCAGAGGGATTTTGTCTATTTTCATGGCCTCATCCACAAATACACCCGGTTTCGTTTGTCAAGCACCCTCTTCAGCGCCCTCATCAGTTTTCGAATTGTGCAAGCAGCATGCTGAACATGTGCCCGCCAACTCAAAGGGGAATCTCTTTTCGGGTGGTTGATGCCAGTTCATTTCTTTCTTTGTCGTTCAACGGCGCGTTTTTATTCTCTAGCACGAAGAATATATGCCAGAACCGCAAGCAACGCAAACCCCTTTCCGATGCATAACCGTAAAGCAGCCCAAAAACCGACCCATTTCCTTTTAAACCTCGGTGGTGACCTTCGCCTTGGGGTTGGTGACCTTGACGCCTAGTTGCTTCGCACGGGCAATGATGTCAATTCGCTTCCTCGACGAGACGTTGTGGGCGATCCTGCAGAGTTTGGGTCAGTAACAGAGTCTTTTGAAGCCCAGGTGGGATTCGGCAATACGTACTCGGCAGCGTGGGTTCGGTTGTGCATGAGGAGAAGCTCAACGTCGTTGACGTTGCTGACGAGGAAGGCCTTGTGGCCGGAGGGGGTCAGGTAGCGGGTCTTCTTGTTGGAGCCATAGCCGATCTGAAATCGCACAAAGTATCAGCACCAGATTCATCCGTTATCCGCCAGACAGAAATTCGATATTGTCCGTCGGTTTTTGAAGAGACTGCACATACAGAGGGCATGGCAATAGTACCACGGAAGCGTCGTCGGACACGGCTGTCGATACCCTTGGGCTTGCGCCAGCTGGGGTCGACGCACTTGAAGCGGTCACTCTGGTGACGTTCGAAGCGCTTCGTGCCTGCACAGACCAGTCAACATCTTGATTCCATAGTCCCAAGTTATCCGCATCCGCGTCCAAGGTCGTTGTCGAGAGCAATCGTCGCGGCTCTTGGAGTAGCGTCGAGGGGCATTCGGTACGTACGCTTCTTCACGATGGGAACGTGCTTCTTGGCGGAGACCATCTTGATTAAAATGTCAGTACTTCTGTGTGTCGGTGATTGTTTGATCGGTGGAGGTGAGCTCGTGGTCGCGTACCTTGGCTGCGGGTTAGTCGACGGGCTGGATGGCTGTGATAGTGACCGGCGTGAGGATCTGGCGAGGCGAAATTTTGGCAATGGTAGGAATGATTGAAGGGTAATTAGGGCTCCCCACCCCGTCACGTGCACACAATTTTTTTCTCTCCAATTCTTGGGCAAGTGCGTGGAGGGACCCACTCAAATTGGCATAGCGTCTCTCAAGGGCACAAACCCTCTCTTCTGCAAAAATCGACAGGCGAGCTAGACCATCTCAACACGTCCTGCAGCTCGTAACTTCACAGCACCTCCGGCAACCAGACAATCAGCAATCATGTCGACGACGCAGAGTGTGCAATGCTTCGGCAAGAAGAAGACGGCCACCGCCGTCGCCCACTGCAAGGTTCGTTTGACAACGAAATCGCGACTTTGAGAGGTGAAACCAAGGAGAGGCTAACATGTTTGTTAAATCTAGGCTGGCCGTGGTCTCATTAAGGTCAACGGCCGCCCTCTGCAGCTCGTTCAGCCCGAGATCTTGCGCTTCAAGGTACGATTCTGAACACTCCCCTACGATCAGCGGAACGTGTCCCACCATCGAGTTCGAGAAAACGATTAGGATGGAAACTTGCCCGAAACGCTGTGGTTGTCATGAAGGACTAAAGAAGGAACAAAATGCTGAGACTTTTCCCCATAGGTCTACGAGCCTCTCCTGGTTGTCGGTCTCGACAAGTTCGCCAACGTCGACATCCGTGTCCGCGTCACCGGTGGTGGTCACACCTCGCAGATCTACGCCATCCGTCAAGCTATCGCCAAGTCCCTCATCGCCTACTACCAGAAGTTCGTGGATGAGCACTCCAAGAACCTCCTCAAGCAGGCCCTTGTCCAGTTCGACCGAACCCTCCTCGTCGCCGACAACCGCCGCTGCGAGCCCAAGAAGTTCGGTGGTCCCGGTGCCCGTGCCCGGTTCCAGAAGTCTTACCGTTAAACGGAACGGAGCGACAAAAAGAGGCGTCGGAGCGTTGTTGCAGTGGAGGATATTACTGGCAGTGTGGAAAAGGGCTCGGAGTCATCAATTCCCTGGTATGGGAATGGGTTTCCCATTGGCATTTGCATGGCCTTGCTTTTGGCGGATTGTAAAGGATCTGGCAGGCAAATGAAATCTTCAAAGTTAACGATGCGGTTCATACTGCAAGAACTGTGATGTGCTCAATGAATTGTCCTACTCACTGGGCTCGCTCCGAATCAAGCTTCCTCCGATCTGGTGATGACTCTGTGATCCGTGGAGATGTTGTTTTATGTTGGGTTGTGTTGCGCCCTTCTTGCGGGACGTAAACTGCTGGCTTTCGTTTACCTCGTTGTATAATACAGGCATGTGCCTAGTCGCTCGGCTTTGTCTGCAACTATCTAATGCCGGTGTTGCTGCTGCGAATGCCACACTGTTAGCAACATAAGCCAACATGGAATGAGCATTGAGGGAAGCTTGGTAAACCCCTCTGGAACAGCAACAACAACCTGGTTCTTTTGACTGACACAGCGGGATTCTCTGTCGACTAGCATTTAACGGCATACCCCCAGAACTCCTAATTCTACCCAAACTCAGTCCTTTTATGTATTAATCCCGGGTTTCTTCCTGCCTATTATTCCGTGTCCAGCAATCCCTGGGGCTCAAGCCAAAGCTCTTGACACATGCCCTGACCAGGTTCTATCGGGCTCCAGGTGCTTCTGAACGTCGCGGATGCATTCAGCCCCATGCCTTAACAGTAGCTTTCCTCGATCTCCTCCCCCCCAAGCCACGATGTCCTTAGTCGTTCCACGAGACGAGATCACGCTGCCGTCCTGATTCATCGAGGTCCACAATTTCAGGAGCCCACTCGCCGCGCTCGTCTTCGGCTGCTAAATCAGCAACTTCGAGTTCAACTTGTTCGCCATCCTCCATCATTACATTTCCACGTCGAAGGTAGTCCCCCCGGAGATCCCAATCCAGTGAACTGGTAACAACAGCCTCAAGGCCTGCAAAGGCAGTGCCAACGTCCAGTTGCTCCGGTGAGGCCTGGTTACCGAGACCCTGCAGAAGCTCATCAAGCCGTCGCTTGTAGATTGTGAGCGCAAGGCGCAGGTCACGGGTCTGCGAATCGGCATAGTCCAGAACGGAACCATCGAGCCAAGCCGTGCTGTACGATAATTGAGCAGTTAGGCTGCGGATGAAGGTCGCCGCAAAATCCGGCCGACGAGCCGGGAGAAGGTAGGCCCGGAGGAATAGCTTGAGCAACATATGCCACCACTGCTGGATACATGAATCGTTGCCGAGATGCATGCCGACGACGTATGAGAACTGGAATTCGCCAACAACATCGCCAGTGTTCAGGTCGTTATCGGATGCATCGATGAGTGTCAGGAGGTAGGGTGTCGCATCTGTGGCTTCCAGCGTTCGATCAGCACCGGTATTATCGGTAGAGTATGTTTTGGAACGCTGGCCAAATGTAAAGCTGAGTTCACGGGTCTTGAGAAGCGGGTTGGATATGGAATTCTCAAGCTCCATCTCCCCTGCCATGAGTATCGATCCCCTTACACGGTCACCCGTGTGGACCATCCAGTTATCGTGATGCTGTCCTGTCACGCGGTTGAGTATATCCTTGGTGATCTTGCTGGTCAACTGCTCCCATATCCTGAGATTCTTGTCTGAGGCAGCCTGTGACAGTTCACCACTGGCAGCATTGACCGCACTGGGGTCATGGTAAGGAACAAGTTTGGAGTAGAAGGTGTCGAGGTTGTCTGCCTGGATGCGTGCTTCAGCTCGAGCGGAGTCACCAAGAACTTCGTTGAATTTATCCCATTGCACAACGTGAATAGTATCAACGCGAGTAGTAACAACCCAGAAGCCACAGCGGGTAGACATACCTCCTGGGTGGGCAACCCAGAAGAAATGAGGCCCCGGGGGTAGGTCCCGGACGCCGCCAAAATGCTTGGCTGTGAACGATACAGAATCGTATCCGACGGTGAAGACCTCGGGCAAGTCCAGGATAAGGACAACATCTCCACCTCCGAGGTTGTGTGTCAAGGGATCCCACGTGGGACTACCAAACGGCTTGAGCGAACCATCCTGAGATGGTCTGTGGTCAACCTGCCCTGCGGGAGGGTCTAGAGGTGGCGGCATGTCATCATCGTCCTGATCTACTTGGTCCGGCTCACTCGGTTGATGCACATGTAGCGACCCTAGAGGATGAGAGCCAATAACCGGGACTGATACAGCAGAGCCGCCGCCAGCTGAGGCGCTGGAGTTTGATTTTGTCAGCCTTTGTCGGATGGGATACGGTAGCGGGGCGTCGCCCTCCATGTCCAGGGTGCGATGTTGCTTCCAGATGGGTGATGTGTGAAAAATAAATGAAGCTCAAGATGTACCGAACAGCCTTCAGTCTAATAGCCTGAGGTTATCTGAAGCCGGGTCGGCAGAAGTGAGCGGATGGAGGAGATGTATTGTTAGAAGTTTTGATGAAGTGATGATGTGGTGGGGTATGGGAAAAATGCAGGGAGGCGCGACAGGACGTCATCAAAGCACATCACCAAACGGATTCCACACTGTTATGAGACATTTGCATAATTTCAAAACCAAGAATTAGTCGGTATGGAAACCGAGCAAAATAGGGCTAGAACTGAAAGTGTTTTCTTTTTTAACTTGCAGCAGAAGAGTAAGCCTAGGCAGTTTAACCGCCGTTGAGATATCCCACCACTACCGTCACGGTGGAACAGAGGTTGGTTAACTGTATCACCAGAAGCAGTAAATCCAAAAACAAGCAGGTGTGTGTTTATACATATTCTATGTATGCAAATGACCGATACAAAGTATAAAGCATCAAGCAAGCTGCGTGTATGTCGATATCAACTCTATCTTTCCAGACTACACACACACCCCAAGCCATCCAACGGTACTGCATCCAACGTTCTGCAGCTTCAAATACCCCAAACAGGTAAGAAATCGTTTTGAATTGGCACCTAGTGAATCAATCAGAGTTGACTTTTGCATCCGCTGCAAATCCGTTACAGGACTGCAGTTCTTGCCGGTGCCAAGCCACTCACATGAGGAAGCGGCTATTTAATGCACACAAGTGTCATGTGCAAGAACAACAACCCCGTGCTCTTATAGACAAACGTAGTCAACAACTCTCTTTAATACTTATCATATCACGCCTATGTTCTAAGTACCCTTTTGGAACCAACAAGAAAGAAAATAAATCAAAAGAGGGTAATGTAGTTCTGGCACCACACTGATATCCATCTGCTTTAAGAGGAATGAACATACCCCCTACGAGTCGATAGGCAGATGTGATCTTGTTTAGTGGTCATGATAGGGGAAGAGCCTTCGCTCCGTGTGAATGAAGCGTTTGGGAATGTTAGCCTAGTGGATGGTCATCATCGACGGCCGGGCAAGAGAGCTAGAGTGAAGACAGGCCATCGACGGCTGACAACTTGATGAAAGAAAAAGAACGGGCAAGGATAAAGGGGGAAAGGCAGACGTTCTCAGCAAGCTCATCCATACTGCACGAGCTCGTACGCACACTTGAACATGCGGACTAGTGGGTATCATGCCTGGCTCAGTCGCTACAGCGCCGAAGGTGCCCTTGGAGGGAATCGCTTCGGCGAAATTGCCCAATAGCGGCGCTTTCATCATCCTGTATGCTTTTGGTTAACTCATTGTGATCCATCAGATGCGTGTAGCTGTTCGGCGTTTGTGGCGAATGAGAGTTGCTCGGGGGACACGGCCAATGAGGACACATGGAACCTCGTTCAGCACAAAGGTCAGCTGTTTTGTCAACCGTAACGATTGCATCAGCGATCAGCCAACACAGGGATGTTTGCAGCCTGATAAAAGAAACGCTTTTCCTTGCTCTCTAAGTGCCAAGCCTAGTGGGCCCAATGTCGCGTTCCACCTCGTTCATTTTCCATCATGTCCTTACAAAAAAGCACTGCATCTCGAACCAGCTGGCTACCATCTCGCACAAGACAAGAAGCTCTCATCGACATTGTGATTGATCGTCATTTCGAGTCAAAAATATACACGTCTGGCTCCGCTGTCTCAGGATACGTGACGCTGGCTTCCCAAAGCGATGTTACTTTCAAGGGGCTTGACATCAACTTCATCGGAGCGACCTCAACACACATCCACATGCTTCAGTATGACTCCACCCCATCAAGCCACACCTTCCTGCGACTCAACATGCCAATTCCCGAGGGGGCGCTTCCTGGCAGCCGAATTCTTGAAGCTGGGCGTTCCTATCACATCCCCTTCGCCTTTGTTGTCCCACATAAGCTGTCCAATACCGCATGTAAATGCCCAGCCGCGGCAGTTCATGAGCGACATATACACTTACCGCCAACAATCGGGTCATGGGAGTACAACGATATCGCTACCCACGCAGTTAGAGTTGAATACGCTGTTAGAGCGCGACTCGTGCTGAGACAAGACAACAGCAAGAAGGTAAAATCTATCGAGAGCCACCATCCGATCAAAGTCCTACCTTACTTTCCCAAACGGCCTCCACTTTATGGCAACCTTGAAAGTCCAACATGCCGCCTATCTCAGAAAAAGATGTTTCGAAAAAATATGCTGTCACGTAAGCTGGGCCATTTAGAAGCTGTGGTTACTCAGCCAGATCCTGTCGTGCTCTCTATCGATAGACTTCAGACATCAGGGTCCCTCGTACTGGTTGACCTTGAATTCACTCCAGCCTCGGGCACAGCTGGACCGCCCCAAGTTTATGCCAAATCTGCGTCATTGGAAGTATACACGCACTTTTCGCTGCACCACATTGACTATCTGCCGGACCAGCACAATCGACCCTCATCCGCATCAGATCCGGTAGCACCCTATTGGAACTCGCACGAATTGACTCTCGAGAAGCCAGAAAGGCCAGTCTGGGAACAAAGCTCAGAGTCTTGCTTGGTCAAGAACCCACGGAGAGGCTCAGAAGTACCGGAGCATGGTCCAGTGCGTGCAACACGCTCCCTCTCGGTAGGGTCATGCCAGGGGTCTCAGAGCGATGAGTCTAACGAGACTGAGTCCGTCACGTACAAAGCCAGTCTATTCCTCCCATTTCAACTCCCAAGTATCCGCAAGCGGTTATTCCTTCCCACGTTCTATTCCTGTCTCGTGTGTCAAACCTACGAGATCAAAGTTGTCTTGACTGCGGGACCTTATGGAACGAGTCTCTCTCTTACCGTGCCTTGCCAAATCGCCGCTGAGGGCTGCAGCCCCGGTTCAGATACTAGGTTGCCAGGTTACGTGCGTGCTTAAAGTCTCAACTCGACGGAGAATAGGTGACGCTGACACGGGGTTCTACTAGACGCAGCTCGAAGCACAGCAAAGTCTTGATGACAATATGCTTCCGACATATGAGAGCGCCTCTTCGTGAGCTCCCACGAGGCTCAAACAACACTTTAACTTCTTTTGTATCCATCGGCAGGCACATGTTCTTTTAATTTGTGGTGTAAATAGAGCAATGTAATAACTCAGGCTTGTATTTATCCCAGCACAAAACACAGATTGATATCTAATCTTTAGTTACCGTGTGGTGAAGAACTAAAGATGCCTGTTGGGACATCTAGGCTGCACTAGACTTGGTCTTGGACATATCATGCCTCTCAGTGCTGGTGATCGGAAACGCGAAGGCTGGTGCAGCAAAAATCCCATAGAAGATGAGTTATGTATGAGAATAATGGCCTTGAATGATGCTATGTAGGTGGTGAGATGCCAAAGTTTCGCAACTTTCGTCTACTACACATCAAGAGATAGATGGCAGGTCAGCGATGGCAGGTCAGCGATGGCACGGCAGCCGCTCTTCTGGCGCAGCGCGCGCCGCTGAAACGCTTGGTTTGTCGGGCTCATCGAGGGCTGCCGAGTATTGGCCTGCCCGAGTCAATTCCAAGGGCGGCGCAATCGCACTGGGCCATCTGCTGACGTTTATCGGTCAAAACATTTGCCTTGGTAGAATTCTCACATCCCAAAGTCTTAAGAGTCGATACGGCTGCTGGACCGAGCCCGCCTGTCGACAAGCTCTGGTGGCTCCAAAGGCATCCGCTTCCGGATCGAGCTCAATGCAGTGAGTCCAGAGCAGCTAAAGGTGCAGATCATTGAAGGGTTTACAATACCTTAGTCAATCAGTCAACGGGCTCTTGGGACCGTCATGTATCGAGCGAGTCCCTGAGCACGCCCCCTGTGGTCTGAGCTGCGTGCAGATTATCGTCCTCGTCTTCAGTAACTACAGCATTGGCAGCCAACCTAGGGATAGGAGTCCCAATCTTTTGGAGAGGCTCGCTGTCCTCGACGAGAGCTCAAGCGTGATGTGTCGATGCCGTGGTAGCTCGCTTTGACTGCTCCAGTAATGGGGATGCCCGCAGGAGAGGAAGGTCTCTCACTTGCGGATGGCGTGGGAAGCCGACGGCAATATCTTCATTCTCAAACCCGGAAAGAAGACGCCCATTTCTCTCTGTCGAGGCGGAGAGCCCATCAAATGGTCGATCATGAATTACTCATACGTGTAGCAACTATCTATTAGTCAAACGTTTCCCACACACGAGGCTAAAAAGAGAGCAGCGAAGGACGCAAAGGAGGAACTGAGGCCTTGAGGACTATCTGCAGGTCGAAACCGTCCACATCAACATGACTTTGTATATCTAGATAGTGAGATGGCATAGCCATTTAGGCTGCTGGGACTGTATGGCATGAATGTTGCAATAACTGCTCGAATAGAAGTAGTCTGTGTAACAACAAACGCAGTGGTAAGTAAGCCAAAGTCAACAGGTTTCCTTCACAACCCTGCGGCCAGGTAGTCACAAGGAAGGGTCTTTATCAAGTCTCCTCTTTTCGGCTGGTTTGTTTCTCGGCTGCCTTGAGCGACTCGTCGGTCGTTGCAAGCGTGTACAGAGCTGGACCGAGCCAGTTGTGGAAGATGGAGCCGCCACTGATTGGCCATCATGTCCGAAGTCACTCGGCATCTAGACTTCGGAACTTGATGATCCCCGTCATTGGCCCAGCAAGACCGAAATGCTCTTTTACATCAACTTGAGCTCAACATCGGCGCAAGTAAAGATGTCGTCGTTGCTCGGAACTCGGGAGGACTGATTTTTGGTGTAGACTCTTTGATTGCTACTTTATCGGAAGGTTTGGTCTCTTTTAAATCGACGGCCAACTCATCATGTCCAAATGCCAATGAATGACAGGCCCAGCTCGTCCTTCTTAGAGTGCACAATGATATTCCACAAGATCGAAAACGACCCCGGCCCTGCCCCTGACGGTGGCGCCAGAGCTTGGCTTCAGGTCGTTGCCGGGTGCCTCATCAACTCTCTCACCTGGGGCTACTCGGCCTCGTTCGGCGTGTACCAACTCTACTACACCACTGTCCTGTCCTTTTCACCCTCGCAGGTTTCTTGGATCGGTTCTATCCAGGTTTTCTTGACCTTCTTCATCGGCGTCTTCTCGGGCCGGTCAGCCGATGCAGGGTTGGCCCAGCAGACGGTATTACTGGGATGCCTCCTCGGTGTCTTTGGCACCTTTATGACGAGTTTGGCAACAACGTATTGGCAGATCTTTTTGGCGCAGGGGCTGTGTACGGGGCTGGGGATGGGGATGATGTATATGCCCACCGTGGCCATCATCAGTTCCTACTTCCAAAAGAAAAGAGGGCTGGCGTTAACTACGTCGGCCTCGGGGAGTGGTGTTGGGAGTATTGTGTTTCCGTTGGTAGTACAGAACTTGCAAACCAAGATTGGTGAGTCGGCCACCCCTGCCTACCTATTGGCACCGACTCCCATGGCTAACAGCATAAAGGCTTCGCATGGGCGGTTCGCATCCAAGCCTTTATCGCCCTCTTGTTCGCCATCGTTGTCCTTGCTCTACTACGCCCCCGATTGCCGCCCCGAAAGTCAGGTCCCATTCTGGAACTGCGCGCCTTCCTCGAACTACCTTACTCCCTCTTTACGATCGGCATGTTTTTCATATTTTTGGCCCTCTACTTTGCATTTTTCTATATCAACTCGTATGCTACGTCCGTTGTTGGAGCGACGAGCGAGACAGCTGCAAATCTCCTGGTCATTATCAATGCCATCACAATACCCTCGCGTCCACTCCTAGGTTATCTATCCGATCGGTGGCTCAACCCCTTGCTCACGATGGCGGTGGTGAGCATGCTGCTTGCTTGCATGCTATTCGTTTGGATACCAGTCACGACACTTGGTGCCATGTACGCCTGGGCAGTGTTGTATGGCTTTGCGACGGGAGGGACCCAGGGCATGTTCACTGGCGCGTTGGCTTCGCTCACCCACGATCCTGCAAAGATGGGAACGAGGTTCGGCATGGTGTGCTCTGTCCTTGCCTTTGCAACATTGGCAGGCCCCCCGACGGCTGGCGGAATCATCGAGAGCATGGGTGGCAGTTTTGTCGGGGCGCAGGCTTGGGCTGGGGCGGTTACCGTCGCGGGCAGTTTGTTCATCGCCGCAGCACTGTGGTCAGACCCGACGCCTCGTTGTTAGTTTGGAATGGCTTGCCAGATTAAAATGGAAGTTCTGCGTATCTGTAGACCTCGGGGGGCCTCATGGCCTTGGGCTCAAGTGCAGGACAATCATGTGGTGCAGTAGAGGTGCAAGGTGCAACCTCAACCTACGGGTTCTTTGCTACTTGCCCGTTTGATTTCCTCTCGCTCGATTCTACGTTTCCGTTCTTATGGTCTGGTTTCCAGAGATATACATGCGGGATCTAGGTGCTTCTTGCCTAGTCATCTGCTTCGATGACGTTAGGGGATGTATCGCAAAGAAAACGATGGCAGCGAACATGGGAATTGATTTGTCTCACAACGTCGCAACCACAACCTACAGACAGAATTGCCGATGCTGGTAATTAAATTCCAGCCTGGTCTGATGCGTCCGTGATTGAAGTATAGCTGAAGCGCCGTGACGTCAAGTCCCGAGAATTAAATGCTTGGTGCAGTCTCGAGACTAAAAAGGAACTAAAAGTAGCGACCAACTTGGGTCCGCCACGAGCAAGCACATGGATCCCAGGTCCTCGGTTCCCGGATCCCGCGTGTGTCTGTGTGTCTGTGTGGTTGCGCCGGCTTTTGCAACGGCCCAACCACAACCACAACCACCCCTGGATTTGCGTTTACGTTTACGTTTACGTTTGCGTGGCCCGAGCCCGTCCGTCTGCCCGTCAGTCCGTGAACCGCGCCGTCGGATTTTGGACCGTCCACCGGCGCCGCTTGGCCGGCTAGGCTCTGCTAACTCGTGGAGGGATGATGCCGTCAACTCGCGAATAGAGTTGGCTGCTGCATGTTTTAATAAAAAAGGCGAGGGGTGAGGGTTGAGCAATTGGTCATGGCGTGGTATCGCGGCATAAAGCACGTTGCTCGCCTCGGGTGTTGTTATCCGGTACTCGCAGAGGCTGCCAAAATCCAGTGCAAAAGTCTCCAGGGCATGTGGTTCTAGACGGCCGTCCATGTTCCATCACTAGGATCGTTTTACACTTTAATTGCGAGTGCCCTACCTACTAATTTGGTCCTTCTACTCCCCCCTCATTCCACCTGCACACTCAGCCATGTGTGTGATATGTGATTGTAGTCAGGTCGGGTCGCACAACAAACTCGCTTAAAAACGCCCAGAGATCTCTGTACCACCTCACATCAGGCTGTTGCTTTCCCGCATTCACACCCGTCTCAGCCTGCCGGGCCTCACACCACTCGGGCTCGGCCGAGAAACGGCTCCCAGAGCCCGTCGATCCGTCTGCGGCCTGTCTGCGCCTGCAGAGTCACCCTGAGCACTAGGTTTTGCAGGGTTTTGGACATGAATTAAATAAAGTACGAGGCCTGTTCCCTGCACCTGGTGGATTTCTCGATTTGGCAGCTACGTACCTTGCTACAATACAGGCTAAGCACCGGCACACATTTCGCTGGCGCCGCTTGCGAGGACAGCCAGCCAGCCAGCCAGCCTCGTTGGTGCCCGGGCTTGGGCTGGTTGCTGCCTGTCTTTCTTGGTCGTGCCCTGGAGGGGGACCAGAGAAGCGGCTAAATTCTCCTAGCGCGCCGCAGTTCCCGCCCGGAACACGCCCTTGTCCATCCGCAACGGCGTCGTCACACACACGTACTTGCGTAGTACGCACAGCACACGCACACTTGTTTTTTTATTCCCAATCGCTCGAGGCTCCGTCGCTATGGCCTTGGTAGATAGAGTTGGTTCCGTTCTACTAGGTATTCTCTCTAGGCTCGCACGCCCCCCCTTGCAAAGAACCAAGCCTGGCAGTAGCCCATCTGCATGCGAGGGTTGGTAGGGGCCGCTGGCACGGATATGTGCCTACATCCAGGTTGCCCTGTTTTTTAAATCCGTACATCCGCAGACTGCATTGCACCGATCGCGCGGGATATTTATCGAGGCACGCACGCTGCGCCGGGCCGCTCCCGCTGTCCAGAGCATGATTACGTATCCGTTATTTCCTCTTTGAGCCAGGGCAGAGAAGCTCGAGTCGTTATTAAACCTTCTGGATATGTACAGTTGCTGCCCCTTGCCCCTGTCTCTGCAGCAACTCCAAAGGGTCCTCCTGTTTCACCGGCAGGACCACATATGTATATGTATGGATGTGCCGCGAACACCGTACCATGGCATATGGTGGGTTCGTGCCATCTCATCTCATCTCATCTCATCTCATCTCATCTCATCTCATCTCATCTCATATCTGCAAACCGATCGTTGTCCTTGACCATGCTTCCTATCCCAGTTGCAGATCCTCCCCTCCCTCTCTGAGCAGTCATCATCCCATCATCTAAGTTATACTAGGAACGCACACACACGCACACGCACACGCCCACCCTCCTTCTCGCCAATCTCGTCCAGATGCTGCGCTCCCTCCACTTGGCGTTGCGGTGCGTTCCCGTTCCCGTTCCCGTCCCAATGCCGTCAACCAAGCGATCAGACCACCCCGAGTTGCTCGCTGTTCGGGAACCGCACTACACTGCGCTAGCCCAGGCGCCTTGTCTTTGTGTTACGCGACCTTTCCTGACCTTGCCATGCCCGCTGCCCATCCCATCCCCGTCATCCCTGGCCCTGCTTTTCGCACCCTGAACTATCTCGTAGCCGCTTTAGCGTCTGTCGCACAACCGCAACTGCAACAGCAATGGAACCTCGATGGATCCCACCCCCTAGACCAACATCTAGGTTCTTCCTGAAGCCGCCATGCCCTGCCCGGCCCTGCGCCGCGCCACCCACGCCTCCCGCTCCCGCATCTCACATCGCATCGCCAATGTACACCTACCGCCTGCAATGTCTTAAACCCGCATCCTCCTCATCCGCGCAAGGCTGACTGATCAGAATCCCGACCGCATGGTTCCTCTACGGCACGCAACCATGTGCCATGTGCTATACTGTGCCCACATATAATTATGTTTACCCTCGCACTTCTAAACTCACTTCTCGCCGTGCGCCTCGACGCCTCGCCACCACCCATGAGAATCATGACCTACATATTTATATCCGTACCAGTCCGAGACGACTCGCAACTCGTCCGCCTGACCGCCATCAACCCTCTACGGCATGCATCCCCTTCACACTTGCACCAAAATACACACATGTCATAACTTCAAGATGTGATCGTTCATTGCTTGTATTCACAGGTTGCTTTAAGTACTATTGCTCGTCCAGTCATGCAGAGCCTTGCTCCCGCAACATCGTCAGATTCCATGCACATGCATCTAACCCGAGGTTGATCCTTTGCATGGGTCGTCGTTGCCAGGCAGTGCCTGAGACCGGACCTCTCCATATACATCTCCCATCATGGCCTCAATCCTGACCCCCTTCCAACATGAATGGAGGCATCGAGAAATCAAATCATGGAATCACCCGCCCTTGGCTTCCCTCGCACCGACTCCGACACCCAGTCCAAGAGTTGCGTAGCGAGACTTCGCCTTTCTCACATACCACCGCCTTCCATCTTAAATGCAGATAACAATACCACGCCGGACCGCCAATACCGCCCCTTAGCCAGCCACCGAATGCTCGTGAAGTTGAAAAAAAAAAAACAAAGAATAAAAAATGTCGAATAACTCCCCAACCCACTGTCTTGTCGGAAAGCGTGTATGCGTAAACTCCAAAAAAACCAAAATGGGCAAAACAAAGAGGTTCGTGCAATCAAACAAAGGTTCGTGTGACTCGCGATGGGCAACAACGCGAGTCGGTGAGTTGCCCGAGGTGAATCAGAGGGGCAATTACCGGGCAAAGGAATCGTATGTAAGAGCTCTCCGTCCTCCAAGAACCACCGCGTCGGGTAGGGTCCGCTCCCGACTTCCGGGAATGGGAACACATGGATGCGACGGTAGTTCCAATATAGTACAGCGGGTATTCTTTTTCCATCCTGGCTTTTGGTGACTTTCCTCCTCTAGAGCCCTGATCCTTGTTTGATCAACCTTAGTGGCTGGGGGGTTGTCCTCCGTTTGCTAAGCCTAGTTAGTACAAACGCGTTGGGAATGAAGCGGCTGTTTCAAGCCGACTGGAGTCTGTGTAACCTACATTGATAAGAAATGCCCTGGCTCGGCTGCGCATAGGGCGAATGAGGCTGGTAATTGGAATACATGTGGTTGTTGTAGTCGGGTAGGGGCTGCTGCGGGACTGCCCCAGATGGCGGCGGCGGATACTGCGCAGGTTGGTATCCGATGGGAGGCAGCTGAACCGGACGTGATCCGGGATAGCTCGACGTTGGTGTGCCGTCTGGTCCTTGAGGGTCACCACCTCCATTCTGGGCGGCGGCAGCAGCAGCAGCTTGGCGTTGACGCTCCTCTTCAGCTTTTCGCTGCGCTTCCTCTTCCTTCTTCCTCTGCTTCCATTCCTTTCGGATCTCCTTGAACTCTACGATTGAAGTTAGCCGGGCATTCCTCGCCGATACCTGTTTTGAAGTTCTGTCGCAAAAGCGTGAGAAATTCAAAATCATTACAACTTACCCTCAGGGGTACGTTTCTGGCCGTGGGATTGCATTGTGACGTGAGCGTTCAAATGGTTCAGTGTACCGTATGCCTTTTCACAGCCGTTCCATCCACACTTGTACATTCGCTCAATTTCCTCATATCGCCGCCGAGGTCGCTTGTGCTGTTGCGCGCCGGGGATAGGGACGAAGGAATAAACCTGCAAGAGCCAAGTTAGTTTTGACCACGTCATGAAAACGAACCATCCAAAAGTTGTCATTTAAGCCTCCAACACAGCTCACGTTGCGAATTGTTCCCTCTCCTTCACCAGAACCCATGTATCCGCTACAATCCGAGCTCCTAATTGTCTGCGCACACATTCAACGTACCTGGTTGGGTCTTGCGGGAGGTGGTGCCGAGGCAGGATTCTGAGCGTAAACGGGGTGGCCCGGGGTCAATGGCGCGCCATGCTGCCCATAGCCTGTCCAATCTGGCCGCGGCTGTGCATACATACCAGCATTGCTGGGATGAGAGTAGCTATGTGTCATGTCTGGGTTGGGCGCATAAGGCGAATGCTGCCCGTAGGAGGCGTAAGTCGGGCTCGGCGCGGCGATGGACGGATCTATAGGAACATCGTTGTCAGACTTGACCGGTTGGGCTTGATGGTTTCGGCCATCCTGCTGGGGCATTGACGGACTGTTCTGTTGTTGCGCCATACCTCCGCTGCTGGCACTGCTGGCTGGATGGTAGGGACGCTGAATGTGGTCTGGAAAAGATCCGGATCGGGCTGATTGAGGATACACGCCGTACTCGGAGGTAGGAGTGCCCGAGGTCGAGTAGTTTACCTCCTGCTTGACCGGATATTGCGCAGCAGATGCGTGATCTGCCGTCGAGCCTTCAGAATTGGTGTCGCCGAAGTTGCTTGGATAGGGCGATGGCAAACCTGACTGCGAGTACTCCGGGGCACTTCGTTCCATAGAGTTGGGAGAGCTGAGGAGCGTGTCTAAGGTTGCCTCGGAGCCAAGTTTCGTGACGTTGGGAGAAGAATGCAGTGATGCGTGGTTGTCAACAAAAGAATGAGGTTTCTGTGTTGGCACCACGAACATGCTACAGCTCCACGGGAAGGATGATAGGGCGATAGCCGGCCAGGTTTAGCTCCCAAGCCCGCGTCAGGTTGGTGTTTGGTCCGGTAACAGGGGAAAGAAAGGCAATGGCTGAGCGCTTGCAAAAGAGACTTGCGGCGGCGCGGCGGTATATGTTGCTGGCGGCGGTAGTGGTAGCGCCGTTCGCGAGGCCAAGGGTTGGTTTATGGTTAAGTGTGTGATGCGAGCACCTAGGCCGAGTCCTTGGGCGCGGATCTTTGCTG
>JAADYS010001650.1:0-23968 GCA_012931995.1 Fusarium albosuccineum | reverse complement strand
GAAGGAAAGAGAAGAAGAAGTTAGGAATCTGAGAGAATTCGCGTGATCACGTGACGTTGTTGGTGCAATTAGCAATAGTTGTTGGTGCGAATAGTGATACTCTTTATTTTTTTCCAATTCTGCCCCTCAGTGTCGCCCTCCTGTTCCTCTTAAGCTTAGCTTAGCAGCCGACCTACCTAATCTGCGGCCACTGTTGCCGTAGATCTCTCTACCTTGCCCCCTTTTCCTTTCCCTAAAAGATACAAGATGGGCTGCCAATAATTGCCCTGTTCCTGGCGCGTGGCGGTTTGCTTTTTGCCATCAAACCCAAGATCTTTCCAGCTTGCAGCTTGTGCCCGATTCCTCAGAGGAGAAGTAAAGAAAAAGCAAAAAATTCAACAACAGCGAGAGAAATTTGTCTACAATGCCGGCGGGGCATCCAAGATGTCATTCTCGTCCGATCCTGGCAAATACTTACATTAATGCCCGGCTCTTTCAAGCGAAATGCCGCCGCCGGGTGACCAGGCCAGGGTCCTTGAGGCCAAGCGAAGTCGTCAATATCCCCGGCGTCCATCCAGCCCTTTTTCTGCTTTGCCGCCAGATTTCCTTCTTTTTAGCCTGTCGCTGATGAGACAGCAGCGGGCTGATCATTTCCCGGCGTTTGATTGGCCAATCCAGCTTAATCGGGGGGAATGATGCTGCCAACCTCGGTTCTCGAGCACGGGCTCGAGTTGAGATGGTTTGGTTTGGCTCATGGTGCGGCTAGTCCAGGTCTTGTCTTGAATCGACACAATTTCCGCGAGTTAATAACCTCTGAGATTGACCTCATTCTATAAATGCTGGCTCTGTGTTCTCAAGATCGTCCGCGGTACATACCCGTCTACTTACTACACCTAGTTCATCCGCATCCCCGAGTCCTGATCCACCATCGAAACCACCTCCTCCACCGTCTTTTCAACTCGAGACGGCCTGCTCCGCATCGTTTCAACTTCCCACTTTGGCCTGCTGTTACCCCTCCTTGCCCTCTTATCCAAAGACCCCAGCTCAGCTCTTCTGTATGCAGCGGCAGAATTAGTGTTACTGTTGATTATCGTTGTGTGCATCAACACGCCGCGGCCTCGCATGTTCTGTGCTTCGCTAGTCTCTCCAGCAAGCGCCCCGCGCGTGTCTTCTCCATCTGGAAGCGTCGCTCTTGATGTACTCTGACATGGTTGAAACTAACCCCCGCGCTGATTCAATAGTGCATGCAGCCTATCAACGCCCTATCGGCCGCCCCCGCTGGGCATGCTCAGTTGATGTTTTGTTGACCGCTGCGAAGTGCCTTTCCACCCGGCAACTCTTATTCGCTTTGCGCCTTGTCTCCCAGACCCTGCGATCTAATCTTGAAATAAACATGCTGGCGCTACTGGAGCTTGGCTCTGGCAATTGTGCACGTCAACTGCACTCTTGCGGAGTGTTGCTCCACCCTGGTTGGCCGTGACATGCTTCTCAAAAACCTCGATACGAAAACTACCCGCCGTCTTGCTCCTCCGAGCCCCGCAGTCTGCATTGTTGCTCAGCTCGCCAACCACTCCCGCGCATGTCAAAAAACACAGGACTCATCTTGATACAACCATGACTCTCAAATGACTCCTATTAGGCTAATAATCAAGATATTATCATAAAAGAAGCTAAAGTCTTAGCTATTATATAGACTTGGTATTTTAAAAAATTGGGCCAAGTTTAGCTTTCTTATAGCATAAGGATTTATCTTATGTTCCTGTGTTTTCAGATGATGACTAGCCACTCCAGCTATTCCTTGCTGTTGTTGTTTCTACTACGTAGTCGCTCTGTGTCCTTGCTTCTCTAGCTTATCTCCTTCTCAACTCCTCCTACGATGCTTCTGTCGTAATGCGATGAGACATTATGGTCTATGGGTACAGGCTACTATCGAAACTACTATCGTAGTTTAACATTGAACACTATCGATTGTGTCCTAGCTAGAAACAAAGCTACTACTATAACTTCACAACTGAGATGCCCTCTTCGCATGGCTTTGGTGACTTGCACCATGAGTTTGCTAAGCTTGGGAATTCGTCCAGTTACGTGCTCAAAAACCTGTAGACAAGCTCATGTTTCTTTTTGAGTTCGAGATCTACACCAAGCTCTGATTACGCATAGTCAGCTTAAAGGAAAGCTCCGAGCGTCAGCTCAAAGTTTGCTGTTGGTTCGCAAGCTGCCACTCGAGAGCTTAGGCCATTTCCGTCCAGCTGAGACGCCAAGCTGGCGCCACACTCTGCACCGCCAACCACGTTGCCTAACGCCACACTTCCCTCCCCCATCCCCCACATGACCTCCCGACGGCCTCCCTCGGCGCCTCGCATCATCGATAATCATCTTCGACTTTCCATCGCCAACTACCTTTTAGCATCCTGCCACCACCACTCCAGAAATCCCCTCCAGAGCCGAGACGAACCAGCGCAAAATATCCCAGTAGGCGCCGCGATCATGGCCTCCTCGACCAAGTACCAGCCCGCGCCTCAGAGCGACCCCGACGATTACACCCACGCACCTCCAGCCTACGCTGAGGGTTCGGCATCGCGCGACGAGAGACAGGGTCTCTTTGGTGCGCCCCGCGACAGCGAGGATAACCTTCCTGATGACTTCAAGGTACGGCATTCTTCTAGGCGATGATAACTCTGGGGCGACAATGCTAACATGCCCTCAGTTTGGTGGCTCCGTGGCCGAGGCCACTGTCGATATCCGCAACCAGTTCGTCCGCAAGGTCTACACCATCCTCACCGTCCAGCTCCTCGCCACCGCCGGTGTGAGCTCCCTCACCTTCTTCAGCGCTGGCTACAAGGACTGGATCCAGAGCCATCCGGGCGTCGTCTGGGCCTCGGTACGTTTCACCATCGCCGTCAGCTAAAGAACTTGAAAGACTAACACAGCAGCAGCTCTTTGGTGCCATGATCTTTATGGGTCTCACCTACTGGAAGCGCAAGTCCTACCCGACCAACCTGCTCTTCCTCTCGCTCTTTACTCTCGCCGAAGCCTATACCATCTCTGTTATCGTCTCCTTCTACAAGACATCGATTGTCCTCAACGCCGTCGTCCTGACCGCGGGCATTTTTGTCTTCCTCACCCTCTTCGCCTGCCAGACCAAGTACGATTTCACCTCATGGATGCCTTACCTCTTCGGTGCTCTGTGGGGTCTTGTAATCTTCGGCTTCATGGCCATGTTCTTCCCCTACAGCTCCACTGGTGAGCTCATCTATGGCGGTCTGGCGGCTCTCATCTTTAGCGGCTACATTCTCGTCGACACGCAGCTCGTCCTGCGTCATCACCATGTTGAGGAGGAGATTGCCGCTGCCATCAGCCTGTACCTGGACATTATCAACCTCTTCCTCGCCATTCTGCGCATCCTCAACAGCCAGTCTAACAACTAAGCGGGGTTGATTTGGACGAGTGGAAATGGAAGAAATGTCGGAGAAGTGAGAGGTGGGGATCAATCCCCGTTGTATTTCCTTGTGTTGCAGAGATTGTGTTTTCGAGTTGGACCTAATTCAAAAGGACTCTCATTTTGTATGCTATGGTGGTTATCAAGACTCTGATCATGGACTACGGCGTTAATGGAGGAAAGTTCGCATCCTTTTTCTTTGCCTCTTCTATAAACCACGGCATGGTCAAACAGTTTTCATCTGGGTTCAGGTATTAATCAATCCTTTTGGTAGTAGATTGGATCGAATGTTCACTCGTGACAGCAATGGTTTCTACCAACACAGGCTCAGACTGTCTTAGATACAAGAAATAATGAATTTATTTGATATCAGCATTAGAAGGCCACTAGAAAAATGAAACAATCAAGGATGTGTCGTCCAGGAATGGATGCCAATACAGGTGTGACATGACCACGAAACGACAGTAGAACAGTGGGAGCATGCCCATCCTGCCATTAAAGCGCCCTGCAATGTATGGTCGTCTTCATCCCTCAACACACTCCTCGCCCAGCTGCGTTCCCACGACAGCCACAAATGACCCTCCCTCAAAGAATGCCTCCACGCAAGCAGCAGCCCGCCATCAGGCCTCCACGGAAACGCCCCTCAAGTGGTATCTCTACCGTCATCTCAAGAATCGCAGGTAGCTTCTCGGTGCAGCAGGGCGGTGATGAAAAAAACAAAACGACAACTCAGTTTTGCAGCAGCAGGGGGAATATTCTCATCTTTCTCTTCAGTCGTGGGAGAGGAAAAACCAACGCCAGCAATCGACAATAGTCCAACGTCGCATTTTTTGAAGCACCGCGAAAAGACCCAGTATGTGAAATTGGATGGTCTAGTTGGTCTGCTCCTCGCCGTTGGGCTCGGGCGTGCCAGCGGCCTGGGCAGCTGCCTCTCGTTGCATGCGCGCCTCGATCTCGCGGAGCTGGGACTCGCGGGCCAGCAGCTCCTGTCGCTTCTCGTTGATCTCGCGCTGTACCTTGAGCTCGATCTCGCGCAGCTTCTCCTCCTCTCGTCGGAGCTGCTCCTCCTTGAGGCGGACAGACTGGGAAGCCAGATCTTCGGGGTTCATCGAACTATCGGCACTGAATGGAATTAGCATTGGACGTAGTGGGTGGGGTTAGCTGAGCAAAACTTACTTTCCAGCGGCGCCCTCGACACTCTTAGACAGCTTCTCGGTACGGTAGTTCTCGTACAGGAAGTCGTGGGTGATTTCCTTGAGATCAGCCAAATGGCTGTGAAGCAATGCAGATCGAATGGCGAGGAAGTCGGAGTGACGAGGGTTGTCAACCTCAACAACACCCCAAGGGTAGTGACGGGCGCGCACCTTGCGGCCACCAATCTCAACAACATCCTCAGAACCGACAATGGCGAAAGGCATGAGACCTCGGAGCTCAGCATTCTCCTCGACGGTGTCCTCGTCATCCTCCTCAATATCGTAGGGGAAGTTGTAGACGGGGATGCGGTAGTGCTCGATATCCTCCATGACCAACTTCTTGGACTCGGCAAGCTCAGCGGGGGTGAGCGAATCGGCACGTCCAATAACGGGGATAACGTTGACACGGGGTGCGAGGCGCTTCATGAGCTCGATGTCGAGTTCTCGGAGACTAGAGATATGAGCAATAATGAAAGAGATTAAGGGGGGTCATGGCATACCCATGGCCAGTAGGAGTGATGAAGTAGAGCATAGCATGCACTCGGTTGTCCCTGAAGCGAGGGTTACGCTTAATACGAGACTCCTCGGCGAGAATGTCATCATATTGCCTCTCAAGGTAGCCGACAATCTCTGAGAAGCTGGTATGGTGTTAGCGGTGTTATTAAGGATTGGTTGCCATCCGAGCTCACCTAGCCTCGTTGTCGATCTGATCGCCGAAGCCGGGGGTATCAACAATGGTCAACGAGATACGGGTGCCCTCCTCGTCCAGCTCAAGCTCTGGGGTCATGTCAGTAATGTGTGCGCAAGCTGTCCAGGGGTTCAATGAACGCACCGACAGTGATGGGCTTGATCTTGACGCCATCCTCAACGTGTGCACTGCTAGCATCGTCGGCGTCCTTGTGGTCGAGCACGCTCTTTCCGCAGAGGGTGTTGACAAAGGTGGTGCGACCTGTACATGGTGAGCTTTGGTGATGGTATGAATGGCGGCGAGAACATGGAAGCTATCGTCGCAGCGTCTCGCCAAGGGGCCACGTACCAGTGCCAGAGGCACCGCAGACCATCAGACAAAACTGAATACCCTTCTTGACATTCTTCTTTCGGCGAATCATCTTCTGTATAGCAAAGTGTCAGCGAGCTGTGGGCAGGACATGGCGACGCGCGCGTGAGGTTCGTCGGAGGTTTCATGGCGGGAACGGTAGCTCTATCGGCCGGACCATCCAACAAACGGGGCCGAAGGGGAGGAATGATAGCACGTACGCCCATGGACGACATCTTCGCGGTGGTTTCGGAGACGAGAAGCTGTAAGGGTAGCGGTAGGAAGAGGTCGAAGGCACCAACGTCGAGCAGCGGCTCAGATCGAGAGGCAACGTTTTTTTGCGGTGGTTGAAGTGGAAACTTGGGGAGACCAAAGGGGAAAATGTTAAAGGAGGCTAGGAGCCAGGAGCAGGAGAGGAGGATACGGGTCGGGTTGGACTTGGTCGCTCAAGGGGCATGGGCAATTTCGCACCTGGCCAATCGCTCCTGCTCTGGGATGGGCTGGGATTCAGGGGAAGTGCCAGTTGCTAGAGGGAAGGAGCACCCTCCACACGGGCCTTGACGCGCTGTCAAGCCAGACCGCCTTCCCGCCCAAGGGACCACTTTAGCGGGACCCTCACCTGCACTCACGAGCCTTTCTGTGGCGCCTGCTCGCCCGACTTGCAGTGTGAGGCTTGAGCTTGGCTGTTTCATCACGTGATGCTTCGTTGCTCTCGTCTGTCGCGATGGAAGCAACAAGCCACAATCAGGAAACGTTGTTTTGAAGAGGTGGCTTGGTACATCCTGTGGCTGGATAACTTAATCCCCTGTCGATTCCATCACGGCTCCACGTTTCTGGTACCCGTGACACGGCCGACATGAGTTGTCCAGCGGATGAGACAGGTTAAACAGGGCGCTCTTACACCACAAAGACAACTCCTTTGCTTGTACTGGAGGCCTTGCACCGGACAAAGGCGCATCTATCACTGCTCGGCGCTGTTGATCACCACCCGCCTTTGGCTTTTGTTGGAGTAACACAACTGACGCCCTCCCTCACTCTAATTCATACAAACCTCCACTGCGCAGGTACCAACTGTACCAGACAGGTGGATCTCTAAAGTGCTCCCAGCACCCCCGGCGACGTCCAACGCCCTCATAACTCCGGCCCAGGCAAGCTTCGAGATGGTGTCCTCCTTATGATACTGGCCGTCTCACATCATCCTTCATCTCAACTTGACCGGCGTGGGCGTCAAACACCTCACCCTCGTCCGCCACTTCTACCCCTCTCGGGCTCTTGCGGCTCATCGGATACCAAAATTGCTGTACGCGTACCATCGCACTCATTGATATTGCTGGGTACAAGGTGCCAAACAAGACAGGATGAATGTCCGGCCGCCGATAGAGGCGTCCAGCACCGAGGCCGTCCTCTCCGTCTCGTTCAATAACGATGCCAGCTGTTTCGCTGTTGGCTTAGATTCCGGCATCTGCAGTAAGCCACCAGCTGCACACATATGGAGGGGTCTCACTGACAGGCATTTCCCAGTCTTTCACACAAAGTCATGTCTCCTCAAGGCCTCAAGAGGTATGTCTATGTAGGACCACGTCTCACCGTCCTGGGCTCACGGCACCCCAGATTTCAACGCCGGCATTGGTCTTGTCCAGATGATGGGTATGACCAACTATCTCGCCCTCGTCGGCGGTGGCAGGTCTCCCAAGTTTGCCATGAACAAGGCAAGTTCTCCCAACCGGCGCACATATTGTTACTAACCTTCTCAGGCCATCATATGGGATGATATGAAGGGGAAAGTTGCTCTAGAAATCACAGCCTTGACAGCAGTCCGCGGTGTCCAACTAGGTCGTGAGCGAATCGCCGTCGTCCTCCAAAACAGTGTCCGCGTCTACTCTTTCGCTAAACCTCCAGACCTTCTGCACGTCTACGAAACTGCTGATAACCTCCTTGGCCTCTGCTGTCTCTCGGAAAAGAAGCTCGCCTTTCCCGGCCGCACTGCTGGCCAGATCCAGCTCATCGAGCTCGCGACTGGCAACGTCAGTATTATTCCAGCACATTCATCCGCTCTCAAAGCTATTGCGTTGAGCCCAGATGGCGAGCTTCTAGCTAGCGCTAGCGAAATGGGCACCCTGATCCGCGTCTATTCAACGAGCAACTGCGCCAGACTCGCCGAGTTGCGCCGTGGCATTGACCCGGCTACTATCTTCTCTCTGGCCTTCTCACCCTGCAACACCATGCTTGCCTGCACCTCCGACAAGTCCACACTCCACATCTTTGATGTTCCTCATCCGCGTAAACCCGCCATGCACCGGAGTCAACAACTCGGCGCTTCCGGGTCAGACCCGGGAGACGGCACGGGGAAGTGGGGCATTCTTAGCAAGATCCCCTTGATGCCGAGGGTCTTTTCCGACGTCTACTCTTTTGCGTCGGCGCCTTTCGAGGCGGGAGATGAAGCCATGATAGGGGGCATCCCATTTTCAGACAGTGCAGTCCTGGGCACATCACGACCACCAAAGGGTGTCATCGGTTGGATCGGCGAGGATAGTCTTGTGGTTATTGGAGCAGGGCATGATGCGCGATGGGAGAAGTTTGTTATGGTAGACGGTGAGGATGGAAAGCGACATTGTGTAAGAGAAGGCTGGAAGCGTTATCTGGGGAACACCTAATAAGGAATGCTCAAGAGGAGATTTGAACGAGGACAAGGGATATGAATCATGTGGCGGAGCGAAACTGGGATGGGCGTTCTAAGGGGTTCAGAATAGGTGGTCTTCTTTTGGTTCTGAGTGTATTTCGTATTAGATTATGAGCGGGCTTCTAATCCTCGCGCCGTCGTGGCGACCGACTTCTACTCCGTCTTCTTGACTTCTTGTCCTCGTGGTCCTCATCCCTATGTCGTCTGTGTCGAGACTCCTCATGGTCATCTCTACCATTTCTCCTATGCTCTCGGTCACGGTCCCTCCTTCGGTCCCGGTCTCGCTCACGGTCATCTTCGCCATCATCTCTTCTATCTCTCCGTCGTTCACGGTCCTGTCGTCGGTCGCGGTCATCGTCGCGATCTCTGTGTCTCCGTGAGTCCCTATCACGATGCCGCTCTTCCCGATCTGTTGGAGTCTCATCCCTGCGAGACTTGTGGCGCCTGTATTCCTCACTTCCATCTCGCCTTGATCGATGTGATCGATGATGCCTGTGCTTGTGTTTTCGATCCTTCTTGTCTGCTTTTCGCCGTGCCTCTTCAATCTCCTTCTTCTTCTCCTCGATGAGGAATCCTCTCATGGGGTCGTCGTCGTCGTGGTCCTGCATGAGAAGCACCAGTTCTCTCTCCTCAGGTAGCATAGGTCGCTTCTGCTCCTCGTCGCTGCTCTCATCTTCCGACAAGGCTTGTCCCTCCCGCTTCATCATGTCCTCCCAGCCGATCTTGAACTCTTCTTGGTCTTCATCGTCTCGGGCTTTGTACCGCGCATGATCCACACGAATAAGACGGCCGCCAATCTCTGCTCCGCCGAGATTGTCAACTGCAAGGTCGGTACTCCTCTGGTCCTCGTACTTCAGCCATCCAAAGCCCTTTGACTTTCCAGTCTCCTTGTCGCGAACCAGCTTGAGAAAGACAGGCTCCCCAAACTGGGAGAATATTGTGATAACATCGCCTTCAGAGAGCTCATAGGGGAGGCCTCCAAAGTAGACGTAGGCAGTATCGCGGTAGTCGGTATGCCAGGAAGCTTCTGGAGAACTGCAGCGCGTCGTCGTTAGCAGTGTACAAGGTATTTAGGTATCTTGTGAAACTCACATTCCGTTTTCAATCTCCTTCTTGTTCAGAGCTTGGATCGCACGGATCTGGTTCATCTTGGGCCTCTAGCTGCGGTCTGCACAGCGCTTTGGGCGTCGAAAATTCGTCGATGATGGAGTCGCAAGGCTGAGAGTCAACGTCAGAATAACGCTGGAGGCGCCACTCCAACAAAAACCCACTGAAGCTCCAGGGCGTCCGTGCGCTAGAGTGCAGGCTGCGCATTGCCGTCCCTTTTGGCGGGACAATTTCCGGACCGACGCTAAAAGTTCCCCCCGTATCCATTCACTGGTTGCCAATGTGGAATCGAATCTGGCAACCCTGGCCACGCTCCTGGGCTTTTTGATGAAGAACGGCGGTCGACCAAAACGACAGACCCGTGACGTTGGAAGCCGAGCTACTCCGTTCCGTACCTGCTGCTTTGCTTAGTTGTCTGAGACACCGAGCCTCAGAGACTGGGCCACGCCTCTACCGTTGTTATACGCCAAGCGAAGATGCCCCTACGACACCCTTAGACGTCGACCTCCTTTGATAGAACACGACCCAAGACGCGTACCCTCGACCACGACCGTCGAGATCTCGACTGACCAGAGATACTCGCCTATGACCCAGCTCAGTTCGACTCAGCTCTTCGATTTGATTGTCATTTGTCCGTGCCAGCGAGCTACCTGAGGCGGGCTCCGTGGCCATGGCAAGCAGCTCAAACAGGGTCTCGATCTACACGACGGGGTCAGGGGATGGCGAAGGTCGCAATGATGAGAAGAAGGATCTCTGGACGTCCATGCTGGAGTCTGTCGCAAGCGGCAAGCGGCTACCAGAAAAGAACCTCATTGTCCTAGGTACGGCGAGATGCCACCCTACGCCCGCAACAGAGCTCGATTAAGCTGATCATCGTTCCCCGGAATCCAGGCGGTACTCCCGAGTATCAGAGAGACTTCCTCGAGTCCTTGTCCAGCTCCGAGTCGAGGCGCAATGTCGACCGGCAAAAGGTGCCTCCCATTGCCAACAACTTTGCTCTGGGCTACACATATTACGATGTCCTAGACGCCGACCAAGACGGTTCGTGGTTTTGCTCATCGCGCTTCAGAGCACCAGACTAATTGCTCCAGATACCCTGGCGCGCGTCTCGCTCTACCTCCTCTCCCAGCCCTCCGCCGAATTCGCCTCTCTCGTCGCCCCCCTCCTAACTCCTGAGACGATTCCCAATACCGCTCTTATCATCCTCCTCGACTGGTCACAGCCGCATTTGTGGCTGCGACAAATATGGACATGGGTTCAGGTCATCCAGGAAGTACTCAAGAAAGTTGACAAGGACCAGCATGCATTGATGGAAGAAGTCATGTCTACCTGGAAGGAGAGAGGTCGAGGAGGTGCGGCAACGAATCTGGACGGAACTCCTTCAGCCACAGCAACTGGCGGTGACGGAGATAGCTCGCTGCCGTTGGGACCAGGAGAATGGGAGGAGCCTCTCGGTTTACCGCTCTGTGTGGTGTGTCAAAATGTGAGTTTTGTCTACGATGATGGTCTCGGCGAGTTGACTAACAAAATGACAGGCTCAAAAGATGGAGTTTCTAGAAAAGAGTCAGGGTTGGAAAGAGCCCGATTTCGACACGGTGTTGCAATATCTGCGAACGGTATTACTTAGGCGTAGGTCTACATTCCCAAACCCCGGCATGAGGACCCAAATACTCACAACTCTCCAGACGGCGCTTCTCTCATCTACACCTCACAAAATACACCATCTCAGCTACCCTCCCTCGTTCACTCGACCCTAGGAATCACCTCTCTACTCAAACGCCACCCACTCAAGCACAACGTCATCGACCGCGACAAGATTGTTGTTCCCCCCAACTGGGACTCATGGGGCAAGATTCGCGTTCTCGGCGGATCTTTCGACGCCGAAGTCGTCTCCAATTCATGGGCTGAAGACATCAGCTCCTCACTAGATCCTACACGCACCAACGATCCGACAAACCCCGCTGCTGATGAGGATGAGGACGAAGACGAGCAGCTGCGGGAAAACAGTGCAATAGCGAGATACGAGGCCTGGTGCCGAGATCCCAACAGCGGCGGCTTGGCAGTCGTTGAGAGCGCCATGCACAGCGAGAAGTGGATTACCGTGGAAAGTGACGATACACAGGGTTTTCTTGAGAGGCAGCTTAAGATCCTCGAGGCCTTCAAAGCCAAGGCTCCAGAGAAGGGTGCTGACAACCCCATTGCCCGAGCGACCCGAAACTATGACTTTGGTGATGAGAAGAGCGTCAGCGAGCATATCGGCCCAGTACAATTCAACATGGGCGGCATTCAGGTCGATGCAGATGATATGCTTCAACGTCTCAAGGTAAGCTGCCCTTTGCTAAATACCCACTTTCCGTGACACATTATATTAATGGGTATGTAGGACCGCAATGCCTTCACATCCACGTCTGAAGGCGAGTCTGAAGAGGCGGACACGCCCGCGAACAACATGGCCAAGGATTATGACAACGATCAGCTGCAGAGCTTCTTTACGGGCTTGATGAATCGGACGGGCACTGATAAATCAAGGTCCTAACCCGCCCGGGCCCCTCAAGTAAAACAGTCACTCTTAAACAAGGAATGTAAATCACCCTTTCTCTTGTGGCCAGAGTCCCCTGGGCGGTAAATGAAGGACAAGTGGGCGTATGAGATGGAGTTGTGAGGGAGAGGGGCCGGTGGCCGCTGTAGATTAGATACCCCTGAATGACAAGATTTGACCAAAACATTGATGAGTGATAGCTCAGGTTAGCAATCAATTGAGATCATGACATAATCTGGCAGACCAAATAGCGTCTCCTACATAGCTAACAATCACTCAACTCCAAGGGGTTCTGTTCTGCAACTGTGTCAAGCGCATACGCTTGTCCGCCTCAACTCACGCTAAATTTCAAGCATGACGCCTCTTCCTGAACGCCCCTAAGCCCCCAACTCCAACTTTGAGTCGCTCCCTCACACAACTGTCCCCAAGCATGTTTTGTTCAAGCTGTGAGCCTCGCAGGCTTGTACGTCACATTCACGTCAGGTTTCTGGCTTCCCAGCCTTGCTGTCACAACACCTGCAAGGAGGCCGGGGAAGAGCCAGGGGTGTTGTAGCATCTCAGCCTCGAAGGCATTGATAGTCTGTCGCGCTTTCGCGGCGAGGTCCTCATCAGATAGGATATTCGAGAGGCGGAACAGATTGGCGACGCTGATCGCGTTAGTCGATGGTAGGGATGTGTCCATGCCGTCCTTAAGACGAAGGATGGTATGAGGGCTTGATGCTTGTGTAGAGTAAAAGGCACCAGTGGAGTCGTAGAACAACGATAGTTGTGTTTCTGCAGAAATGTGAGTGGACTAGTGCGACTAGTGAAATAGGCAAGAGGTTACTTACGCTGTAGAGTATCCGCAAACTCCAGGTATGATTGGTTCCCTGTAACTTCGAAGAGGTCCAGAAGTCCTTGTGTTAGATAGGCATAGTCGTCCGCGAATGCCAAAGTCTCTCTCTCGCTTGACCATATTCTGTATAGAACATTGTTGCTGCTATCCCAGAGCTTCTCCTTGATAAACTTGGCCGCTTGTTCCGCCACAATCAAGTACTTGGTGCTCTGCTCTGGCTTGAGCCTCTTCACCGCCAGCGATGTTTTGGCCAGGGCGGATATCGCCAAACCGTTCCACCCTACGACGATCTTGTCGTCCAAATCTGGTCGCACACGTTCCTTGTCTCTTCTCTGCTTAAGGGCCACTTTTCCTTCTCGGACACATTGTTGGATCGTATCGGCCGGGATGCTGAACTGGTCACTTAATTGCTCCAAAGTCTTGACCACCCTGAGAATATTCTGGTTGATAAAGTCGTCGTTGGGGTCATGATCTTCATCCACATTTCCATCCTCATTGACAGTCCAATAAGCTGCCAAAATGGGGCTCATGTCCTTGTTAACCTCAGCCAATACGGAGTCGAATTCCCGTCTTGTCCAAACATAGTAGGCGCCTTCCCGCATCTCCTTATCGCCCCGTCTGTAATAGGAATCAGCAGCTTCGCTTGACGCAAAACCTCCCTCGGGAAGCGTAATCGGAGCAGTTGAGAGGTACTCGGCAAGTTCGATAACGATGTCGAAAAACTCGCTATGTCCATCCCCGCCAGCCGACTTCCATGCGTCGAGATACAGGGAGAGGAGCTGCGCGTTGTCCACAACCAGCTTCTCAAAGTTGGGGATACTCCAGTCCGGGGTGACGGAGCAACGCGAGAAGCCTGTCCCTCCAACATGGTCGTGTAGCGCACCATCGCGAATGTGACGCAGCGTATCTAGGGCGATCTCTGTGGCATGCTTGCACTCTGCTTCGCCGACAACATCTTGCACAGCGCCTGGGGACTTCAAGAGCCCCAGCAAGAATGCCAACTTGGGTGGTGTCAGAAACTTGGATGCCAAACCAAATCCTCCGTAGACAGGATCAAAAGTCCCAGCAATGTGGGTATAAGCCTCCTCTAGTTGATCCAAGTCCAGCTCTTCTGATACCGTGATTTCCTTCTCGTTGGTAGTATTGGTGTGACTGGGAGCCGGCGCACCCCAGCCAGAAGGGGCGAGAGCTGAGGCTGCTGCGATACCTCTTGTACCCAAAGTGCCTTCAGCTGCAAACTCCCGAAGCTGGCCCAGGACTTCGGTCGCCTCTTTTCGGCACCGGGACTCTTGATCACTCCAGATATCGCGGACCTTCTTCAGAATGGTATGAAAGTCCAAAATCTCGTCGGCGCTGTCACCGGTGGCACGCCGTCGTCCTGCAGGACCAGGCCAGTAGGTTCCGCCAAAGACAGGTTCCAGGTTTGGTGTGAGGAACAGGTTCAAAGGCCAACCACCGGCGCTGCTTACAGCTTGAACGTAGTTCATGTAGATGGTATCGAGGTCGGGGCGCTCTTCTCGGTCAACGATAACGGGGATGAAGGACTCGTTCAAGACGGACGCGCAGTCGGGATTAGAGAAGGACTCTAGTGACATGAGCCGGCAAACTACTGTTATTAGCGGCTAGGCTTATTGTAAGCAGCTATTCGCGACTTACAGTGGCATGCTTTGTAGCCAATGTGCAAAAAGATGAGCTTGTTCTCCTTCCTTGCGCGCTCCACGGACTGGTCGTCGAGCAACTGCCATGCCACCAAACTGCCAGCCTGATCTTTTATGTACGGGCTCCGGCTTGCCGCCGCGCGGTTTCGGAGAGCTGCGAGAGGTTCGGATAGACCGGTCCCTCCACCGGCTACGGGAGTTGTGCGCATGGCCTTGGCCGAGGCAGTGAGTTCTGAAGCAACCATGATGACGTTGAGTGTGAAAGGTGCTGTGGTTGGAAGCGCGGTAAGGATGGGTGTGACCAAGGTTTGCTCGCTCGCCAGCTGAGTTTCAAGTTGCTCAGCTTTTTCTCTTCAGTGGGGGAGTCAGTGATAGCTGAATACCGTCACTGTCACGAAGAGGGAATCATGCAAGAGTGTAGCTCTTGTGCCAAGCGAGTTGCAGCTGATGCTCAGCAATAACAAGACGGAAAGAGTTGCGTGAGTGAGATGCAACCGCTGGGATCTCCTGCGAGTCGCTAAGCGGGACGACGTGATTGCTCACTAGCGACATTTAATGGGGGGGAAGCTTCCCATCTTTTAGAATCCAAGCGAAGCCGGCTGGAAGGTAAGGCGAAGATAGCGGGGTCGTCATGGCGGGCAGCCGCGGGGCATTCGACGTCTTTAGCGCGTCGTCCGCCTTGGGTAATGGGGCCTTCGCGCTGGCAGCACGATATTGGACTGTCAAGTTCTTGCACGAGTCAAGCAACGGGTCCTGAATCGTGTCTTGAGCCAATTTCGGCGAGAGGGATGATGGAGTTTCCAGTGTCGGGACGCTAAGAAGAAGAGTAAAACGTGCCACGAGGAGCGTGTGCTAACCGAACATGTGGTGGGTTGGTTACTGTATCCATCGGCTGGAGTGGCAATTGTCACCATACACAGGCCAATAGACCAACACGATTTCCAACATCGATCACCATAGCAGCCTCACTATACGCCTCCACGCATGCACAACCCCTGCGCCACCAGGGCTTTTAGATTTGAGAACCTGGCCGGCCGTTGCATTGCGGCTTGGACTGTTACAGGGTGGTTCTTGGGGTGTAGTAGTTGCCGAGCTGTTTACCCTAAAGCCACGCACAACGTCTTTGCTGTCATTACATTGCAAGTCGACCGACCAAACTCTACAAGGTACCTAGCTTCGGCTGCTGCGGTAGTCTTACCCGGAAGAGCCGCTGACGGCACGCGGGCTCGACCTCCGGCTTCGGCCTCGAAATGCTGGATAGCTAGCTATAAGGAGAGGAAAGGGATAAGGAAGCCGACCAGGAAAGCCTAAGAGAGCGTCTTCGATTGGGTAACCTTCTTCTGTATTCGAATGGCTAGCCTCAGAACATCCTTTTGCTACACTAAGAGATCGTGTGGCCTGGGCCTCAGGACCAAAATTATATCATCATCATCAACCGTACATTGCAAGATGGGTTTCCAAGTCCCCATTGAACATATACTAATGTTTGTACTTGGGTCGGAGAAAGGTGTCACTGTCGTCGCTCTTGTTCTGGTCCATCTCATTGCTGCGTTAAACTTCCCCTTGGAACAAAGTAGGTACTCATCTTGTTCCCGCATGGGGACGACATCGAATCTAAGCCAATAAACAATTGTAACGAGGCGACTGCATCGTCAATAGGTTTGAGGCCTTAAGTTATTTTAGATATACATGTGGAATATGCAACATACCATTCACTTCCTGGACAGTCCGCCTGGGGCCTCAGTTACAACCCGACATCACGAGCCCATGTGTAAGGGCCGTTGACGCTCGGGTGTGAGTCCCAACCATTCGGGAACACAGATGAGTAACACACATAAAAATGGACTAAACTCGCTGATTCATTGTTTGGTGAAGCAGAAATCCTGGTATAAAGATGAGCCCCAGTCAGATGGATAAGCCTGGAAGATAACCAACGCGCAACTCTGTGAAACGTTCCAAGCAACTAATATCGCGACCCGTACCTAAACCTTTGACACAAACCGGCCACGTTTCTAGATCAATCGACGCTGATCACCATGTCTGAATTCGACCCGTCCGTCCTGAAGCCGGGCGAAAACCGCACAACTATGGAGGAAACAGAAACCCAGGTCAGTCTGGCGTATGGCTTGGCCATCCATGAACTCGACATCATCCTGGAACTGGTCCAGTTGGTCCAAGCACCCCCTGGGGACGATTTGGAAGCTCTCAAAACCTACCGCGATCTCGTGGTGAAGGATGTCAGAAGACTGGAGAAAAAGGTGAACATCAGCAAGAAGTATCTCAAGGCCCATGAGGGCCAATTCCACTACCAAGCCAAGCGCCTACGCACAACAGACCGCATTGACCGACTTCGACTCTGGAATCGACAGAAGAAGCAGGAATTGGAGGCATCCCGGCTAGCGCACGGAGACAAGGGCTACGAGACAACCTCGCAACGGTTTGAGGAGGAGAAGCGGGTCATGATCAAGTGCTATAAGCTAGAAGGGCTTTGGGAGAGGGCCATGAAACGGGAACAATCAGCAGCAGCCGAAGGAGACGACTTGTCTAGTGATTGCGACACGAGCATGGAGGAATGAGACGGCAAAACGCGACGACGTGGCGGTTTGAGAAGAGGACTGCGGTAGTCTGCTTGGCTCCGCAGCTATGTCATACCTCGTACGCAGGTACCCGTTGAAAAGACGAAGAATATGGTGATTGGGAAAAGAGTCAATGAAGCCGTGAAAATTCGCAGTCCAATCACTTGAAGGGGGCACATGCGGGAGGCCAAACGACAGAGTGTCTGACAGATGCAACGTGACCACCAAGAAAGGTAATTGTAGGTAATTAGAGTCAGAGGCCGTGGAGAAGGAGAAAAAGACGCGACGAAAAAGAGATAGGCGTGCATGAACGTGTCATTGGAGGCTTTGTAAACGGTGTTTGATGATGATTCACTCGAACCTTGCTTGCCGGTTCCATGCCACAGTCAATGTTGATTGGTAGATCACCAGATTGCAAAAGAGTTAAATGGCGTACAAAGTAGAAAGAGAATATAAGAGAAAAGTAAGATAATGGAGTTTGAGCAAGAGAAAGAACAGGATTCGATTCTTGAGGCTTGGAGTTCTTGATGCTGCGTGGTGGAAGCGCTTTCTTCGACCCATGACATCCATCCCCATGAGTAAGGTAAGGTGGGTCTGTTTCACCCCTCGCACGCAGCACGCTAGAGCGGCAGCTAAGTTATCGATAAGCCGATCCCGGAACCCTGCACCTTGTCGTACCCTAGCTCTTGAAGGTGTAGAGTAGCAGCTTCTCTCTTCTTTTCTTCCTCTACCTCTTCCATCCTCCTTCATCTCCTCATCTCTCCGAGTGGCCATCGACGGACCATGGCCGAGCCGACATACACCGTCTTCGTACGGGTGCCCATGCCCCGCGGCGACTTTGTCGATCCTCCACCGGTACGAGCTTATTGCGCCTCTCCCTTTGGCTGCATCATGCGCCTCACCGGAACTGTCATGGGGAGGCTAACTTGAAGCATTACAGGTGAACTGGGACTCCCACAAGGACGAGGCACTGTGGAAAGTCTTGTCCGGGGCGGCCAAAACAGAAATCGACTGTAAGATGATGATTTCTACTTCTACATGTCCCTATTGGAGCTAACATGTCGCAGGGAGTGAAATGTAGGTGTCGATCTTCCATCCCGACTGCCGTGCAGCTGATACTCATGGATCCAGCGCCGATCGTTTCGAAGTTCCTGTCGACTTCCTCCTGCAACAGGTTGCGTATCTTACCGAACGACATGCCTCACAGGTTCGCGCTCAAGTCCGAAAGGCTACCGCTGCCGTCCGAGGCTCTGCAGCACCGTCACCTGTGCCCGGCGACTCCGCCGGGCCTAGCCACCAGCGCGCGCCGTCAGCACTGTCTAGCCGGCGAGACTCGCCCATGCCACGCAATGAAGTTGGAAGCGGCTCAGGGACCCCGCTGAATGCATCGATACGACCGGTTGTCTCGCGGAATCCTTCGACGAATACTACAGTCTTGAGAGACATGGCGGGAGGCTCAGCGTCGCCGCGGCCGGGTATGGGCCTTGCAACACGGACCGGTGACCGGCGCCGCCTTTCATCACTGCCCATCTCGGCTGGGGCAGCCAAGTCACCAGAAAGAGTGGCCCAACCATCGCTCGAGGAACGAAGCCCGTCGCCAGGACCAACAGAGGACAGCTCAACCATGTCATCTGACGACGAGTCGAGCCCTGCCCAGTCGCGCATCATTCGTCGGCCTCCTCGATTCCAGCAGAACGACGGAGGAGCGTACGAGGACGATGACGATGACGAGTCAGAGCCAGCCTTTCAGCCCTATACGTCACCTTCTAACCAGACATCTGCGCAAGACCTTGGCTCAACGCTGAGGGGAGATGGGCGCAGCTCGGGCAAACGGTTCCCTAGGAACCTTGGAAAGGATGCCATCCACCAATCGCAGACATCTGACTCTTCGGCTAGCTCTGCCGCCATGATACAGAAGCCAGGCAAATCGCGCGAACAGCGAACACCTGGGCCGCTTTCACCACGCCGCACAACAGAGTTGGCGGGCCGCAGCCCAGGCAGCAAGAGCAAGGGCTATTCGCGTGAAGGCAGCGACGGAACGCCCAGCATGGGAAGCAGTTTTAGCGACCTCGATGGTATCTCCTTGTCTTTGTTGCCTCTTGCCCACCTTGAGTTGCCTGCTGACCGTAGTCTTAGACGCCTCTGTTACGCAATCGGCATTGGAAGAAGCCATGGCCAGCCAATTGAATCGTGGAGCGGCAAGCCGCTTCAGCATCAGCCAGGCTTTCCGCAGCCGGTACACTCCCAGCTCTAACCAGTGAGCAACCCTGGCATTCGTCTGGCATTTAATTTCTGGGTGATGGTTGTTTGGCATGGTGTTTCGGATACTGTGATGCATCTAAAGGATGGCGTTTGCTCTTTACGAGGACTAGGATTTGTCTGCGTTTAGGATTTGTTGGCCGGATATCCCACCTCCTCCTCTTTATGCTACTTATGAAATGAAGACAGCTGACGATGGAACATGTTTTGCAACGTTTGGGTTCTCGTGAAGTTGCTTCAAGGCTGCTCGTGAAAAATCTAAGATTTGAGTTATGGCGACAGCGGGTTCTCCTCGTTTCCATGTGCAAACATTCAGGTTTGCCAGTGCCAAACTAAGAGCTGTAGCAAACACAAAAAGCGGCATCTTTGTGCCTTTAATCTATGCTCCTTTCCTTCTCCTTAGGATGATGCGCCGTTCCTTCTATGCGATTGGGCTGCTATAAATCTACTGCCGGCTGCTTGCACCTGCCGCTCTGTCCTGCAGCTCTTGCTCCCAAGCCTTTTAACTACAGCGCATCACCGCAGCGCTTCTCCTCCTTTCACCATTTCTCTTCGGATTTCACTCTGGCTCAAGCCTAAACTCTTTCTTCTCAACATCTGCCAAAGCTTCAGCGCAATGTTTCGTCGGCATTGGTCAGGCCTCCCAAAGGATGCCTCCTTTCCATCTGACCTCGCCAGCCTTGGGTTCGTACCGCTTATCTGTTTGTCGAGTTCCTCTCACTCACTCAGAATTTGCAGATTCTTCGTGAACGATCAGGGCGAGATTCGCTCTATCGACAATCCGGATTGTTACTTTCAATTCTTTTCCAGCCGCAACACTCGATTCAACGAGCGTCAGCGCTTCCATTTCAATGGTGACACTCGACTTTGATGCTCAGAATTCGAGGCTGGTACTAACAGAACTGACCTAGGCGCCGTCGAGAAAGTCATTCACGATCGGTTGGAAGGAAACGGCCTCGTGAAGCTTCCGCTGGGGGCGGAACAGTCCCTGACGGAGAAACACTGTCCCATATTTATCACGCCTAGTGTCGTTAAGACCTCCCGCATCGTTATCGTGTTTGGTGAACCCATCCAAAACTTGGGTTTTCTAGCCGGTCGTATCATCAACGGCCCTGGAGGCATTACAAAGGGCAGCGTAATCTCCCTCGTTCAAGCCCTTGCCAAGCAGACTGCCTCCGCAAATGACAACATGGCCCCGGGCGTTGTGTTCGCAAATATGGGAGAACGATACTGGTGGCCTGAGGGAAAACGCGCTCTCACGACCGAAGACAGCACTGACACGCCATTGCCAAGTATGGTTCACGCCGGGTGTAAGTACGTTGCAGAGCTCAACGAGATTCCTGGAAGCGAGAACCCACTTGCGCACATGGAGACTATCTTTAAGCGTGTCATAAGTGTCAATCGAGAAGCCAAGATCGATATCATTGCCATCGGACAAAGTTGTGAATTTGTCTTGAAGTTTTTCGAGGAGAGACTCAACTGGGATAGATGGGGTCATCGACTGGGCGGAATGCTCTTTCTTGGCACCGTCTACAAAACAGACAACTTCGCCAACCAAGATTTCAAAGATTTCTTGGCCAATGTGAGTTTTTATCTTTGGCATTATCATAGGCTCTTTGGCTGACCTACATAGCGTACTCGTGGCTATCTCATCTCTTCTGAGCCTCTCGACACTCCATTGGCTATGCCCCGCGGGAACCCATCCCTTTCGATCGAGCCAATGGGCTGCCCCTGTGTTTCTTCCGGAGAACCACAATACACTGAGCTTATTGCCATCAAGGCTATGAACTCGGCATTGGATTATCTGCAGGAGGTCGCTCTCACGCCTGGCTTCATCAATCCTCCTATGGCTGTGGCGGAGAGACGCCCAACTGACTTCACTGATGAGGATTGGGTCAACCTGTCTGAGGAGAACAAACCTGGAGTGACGACACACGCTGCTGATGAGATGAAGAAACAAATCAAGGAGATCAGACGGTGGAGAAAGTTTGAAGAAACTGGCCAAGCACCTGACTTTGATTCGGACGAAGATTCGGACGAGGTTGAAGAGGTCCCGAGAAACCTGGGAAAGCCAGACTGGCGTGAGGGCGAGGATTGGTAGTTGATATTGAATCAACGCCACGATAGAGGTGATTTGCGAAAGGGGGGCATCTTGTTCATTTGAGATAGACTGGATTCAATTTCAAGTCTTAGACAATAAATAGTCCAACAACATACATGGCACAATCTCTTGGTAGCGCCCACAAGTATCGTACTCCAACAAGTGCCCATATTAGTCGTTTTTTATTTTACATTTCTTATGCCTTGAATAGCGATGATAGGCTTACACCGCCCGGCGTGATCTCTTCAATCAGCTCCCTCGTCCGGCGTACGCGTTCCTTGACAACCACATCCTCTGCAGTCCAACGATCTCCAACAATCGGCGGGGCTCCAGTCCAGAAGGAAAAGACACTAGTCTGATTGGCGGCCTTTTCGCGGCGCTCATCCTCCTCCTTGGCCAGTTTGACGACCATCCTGCCCCAGTTGTCGAGGCCAGCACTTAAGCACTCGCGGCACGTCTTCTTGGCGACCTTGTCCGCGTTGAGGGGGTTCATGTTCCGAAGCTGCTCCTCTGCAACGTCAACGCTGTCGCGCGTCCATGACAGGCCGTCATCCTTGGATGATGTAGCAAACAAGATCTCGCCAATCCAAAGGCTCAGAGAAGCCTCCTGACAGCGCTCTTCGGGACTGCGCCAAGGAGGTTGGGTGCCGTCCAGTGGAGGAGGCGGATAGTCAGCTTGGGAGATGGTCTCGACGAACTGGCCCCAAATGGAGCGAGTCTTTGGTTTGGCACGTGGAGCAGGCGGGGGATCACTGGGAAGGTACCTGCGGGCTTTAAGGAGGGAAATATAAATAGGAAGGGCGGCGTTGATGTTTCCGGTGCGGGCTTTGTGGGTGGCGATGGCGGTGATGGCGTCGAGAATATTTTGAGAAGGGGGGCCGGCCTTTTCGTTCAGGATGAAGGTCTTGGGGTTATATGGCGGATTAGACATGTCGAGTCCCTGTGTGGCTTCGGCAAGGGCCAGGTTGTAGAGTGCCTCAGCTCCCTCTGGCCGCTGCTTGAACTCCATGAAGCTGGCATACTCTAGCGCTGCTTCGAGTTTTTGTCGGGGACTAAATCCCTTGGTCGCTAGGATCTTCATGTAGAAATTGTCCGCGCTTGGATATGCCACTTCGCAGTTTTCCTCCCGAGGCGCATGAGGTTGACCCGGAGGAATGGGTGTTGGTCTGGGATTAGAGGGACCAATGACGAACTCTGGAGGTGAGATGATATTGCGAGAAAGGTCCCGAACCCAGCCATCGACATGCTCAGAGGCTTTGGCTGCAAGCATGATAGCTTCAAAATACCCCCTCCTCCATTCCTCGCTCTTGCCAGAGATGTCACATGGGTTGAACTCCCCAGGGATCTCCGCTTCGGGGTCGACTCTGTCCGAGAGTTTCGTCACATCCTGGCCGTCGACCTTGGCGTCTTCCAACCTGAGCACCAATCCTCGCGCGAGCTCAAACGCCCAGGGCCAGTTGACCTGGCCATTCTTTGGTTCCTTGCTGTTGTTTGCGTCCCGTAGAAACTTCCTCGTCATCCAGCCCCATTCGTGCGGCGTAGGGAACTCCCTTTCCAACTGCTCCTCGTTGACGAAAAACCAAATGACGCCGCAGCAGGCGAGTAGTCCCCAGAATGATACGGTATATCGCACCGCCAGCTTAGCCTCGTGCTTGAGCCATTGTTTCCGCTCGGTGGTGAAGCACCTCACGACGGCGCGGTTGGAGATGGGGATCGAGAGGAATGGAAGGTTCGGTCTTGACTTGGTGGTGAGCTGGGTGTGGTAGGTGAAGGTTCGTCGAGCTGTGCTAGAGTTCCCGGCATGAGGCCTTGTCCATCTTGAAGACCCGAGGCATGGGCCTAGTCTTCGGATAGTGGGCTGTCGGGGCGTGATGAGCGGGACACGGCGGGCGGCCAGCCGAGGACGCATGGCGCCGGCAAATCAATTGGCTTCTGCTCGCAGCAGAGTTGCAACTCCGGGCAAAGATGCGATCGTGGCCTTCTGTCCTACCGCGGATCGTCCGGTCGCATCGTCAATTGCAGGGTTGGAGGTCGAACATTTCAGCGGCTCATGGTGACGATGGAGAACCTGGACCAATGGCAGACGGCGGTGGCTGCTGACTAAGGCGCCGTTTCAACTCCAAAAAACCTGCAGGTGGCAGCAGATCATCAACCCGGCGCAGTGGAGCGTCTCGAATTACACCTCAACCCTTGAACTTTTGTGGTTTCAGGACCTAGCAGGGGGTGGTTATAGGGGGCAGGAGCTAACTAAAGAGTGCGCTAAGATTAGGGGAAATTATAAGCTATATTAAGGTATATTAAAATACTAGCTAAATATATATAAAAAGAGGTACCTTTTAGTATAATTAGAACCTAATTAATCCTCTTTATTTCTTAATAATAGCCTTAAGCCTATAAGGTATTAAGTAGGCTAGCTATAATAAGAGCTCTTTTAATATAGCTACCTAAGTAGCTTTAATAGCCTAATAAAGCTTCTTTCTAATAGGCTATAAGGGGTAATTATATTTTATTTAAGCCTTTATCTAAGCCTATATATACTTAATAAGGTTAAGGTTAGGGCTATAAG
>JAADYS010001646.1:0-13719 GCA_012931995.1 Fusarium albosuccineum | reverse complement strand
CATTTTGATCAAAGATTGATGAAATGTGTTGTGTGAAGAAGGAAAGGAATGGGCTCCTATGAGTCGGGAACAGCAGGCAGCTTTTATTCTCACCGAGAGGGCAAATAATCTCTTGCTATGCAGCTAGGCGTGACATATTGCTGCTGCGCAGCTGAAAAGTCAAAAATTAGGCAACTGTGTTGGCATTGGTTATGATGCTATGATGTATAAAGATATTGTGTTCTTTGTTGCAGTAGAAGCAAGATACCCAAAACTAGATAGGATGGAATGGTGACTTCATCAAGCTCCATGGCGAGATCTTCCGCTAAGAACACTTGAGACGCAGCCATTAGCCTAGGTGTGGAGTTGTTCGCCGAATGATAGGCAAGAGATTCCCTCTGTATCCCCATGACAGGCGTCTAATAGATGAGTACCGACGAGGTCATATTTCCAGCACGGTCCCGGTGCGTCCAGAACATCATTGAGAGTTGAATTAGGGCCTCGGATGACTGCAACCAAGAGCCGGATGGGGGTACAAAGTCCGATTCATCTCCCATTGGATGGTTTTCCTCCTCTACATTTTCCTCTTCTTCGTAGTCGGCATCTTCGTCGGTTTCGGAGTCGTCGTCCGCTTCCGGTATTCCTGGTTGCAGTCATCAATAGGCTCCACATCCTCTTGGCCCAATCGAACGAGGTCGCAGCCGCCTCCTTCTAGTAGCAGCTGGGAAACCAACGTCAAGATGTACTGCATCATCTTCTCTTCGTTTGACCCCAACCTCAAATTGTAAATCTGTTGGCGCGGCCGCACCTTGAATCGTAGAACCCGGAAGATGAAGCAGATAAACCTCTCCCATACTGAGACGTATCTCTTGAAGCATGACACCAATCCGAACGCACGTGGCCAGAACACGTCTTTCGAGCACGTACCGAACCAGCAGCGGGACGTCTGCGATGTATGAGCCAGTGTGGCCGTTGCCCGATCGAACATCAGGTCGACGCCCTGTAGCAGAATACGCAGCTGGGCTTCAGCATCAGCAGAGCTCCAAAATGAAGTCCCCTTCCATTGGTCTAGTAGATAGTCTTCGCCCCTGATAGGCCCCGGTTGCCGTGCTGATGCAGCAATGATGTCGAGCGGTCGATTGCGGAACAGCCCCGGCCACCGAGTATGTTGGAGCCATGGAGTTCAGCGACCTCGGCTTTGTCGGATGAAATACTCCCGAACACCATTTTCACAGTGTTTGATCGTCGTATTAAGAGTGGCGGCTTGCTATGTTGCACAATTAAAGATGATAGAACCTATAAAGACAAGGAAGCCACATACGGTCGCAATGTTCACGGACACGAAGAAGACGCGTTCCTCGCGCATAAGCTTTGGTTTTAGAGGAGGTTCAAGCTAAAATTGATGTCACATATCGTTCAGCTGCTATGCCAAAGTTGTGAAGACTTGCGCAGGGTAGTTAAATACAAGGGTAAAAGGGTATCAGCTGATCAGAGGGCTAAATATCCACTTTGTCATAAAAATGGGCCAGGGCGCCCTTATTGAACGTCCTCTTTCAGGTGAAAGGGGACTACAGGGGTACTGGACCAATCAAGACGCGTAAAAGTCCACTTTCAGTGAAAGCGGGAGGAACCATAAGGATGTAGCGTGCACTGTTGAGAGTCAAAAACGAGCCCCGTTTCAATATTGGACGAGCCTTGTTGAAAACGAGAGATGTGGTTGGACTAAAACTGAAAAGGGGCCCGTTTCTGTCTTTGATACTTGAGTAGTAAGAAGACATTCAAATCCCAGCCACCAATGGATCAGAATAGCCATTGATCCGTCAAGGCAACGGATGTCGACACTCTCCTCCCATTTAGCAACATCAATCAACGTCAATCAATGGGGCCTGACTATCCGACTCAACCTTCCTGTCGTCAATCCCCATGTGCATTTTCCAGTACTGAGCATATTTGCCCTTCAGGGCCACCAGCTCGTCGTGGGTTCCGTCTTCTATGATCTTGCAGCCCTCGCCAAAGACGATGATCCGGTCGAGGTGCCGGATGGACGAGAGCCGGTGGCTGCACAATGGGACGCGAAGCATCACGTTAGCCCGACAGAAATGATAATAGCCACCGCAGCGGTCAGAGTTGGGTTGGGGACAAACGTACGCAATGATAATTAGGGTTTTGTCTTTGCCAAACAGCTTTTCGATGCTACGCTTAATGTCGGCCTCGGTCTCAGAGTCGAGCGCACTGGTGCCCTCGTCGATGAGCCCGATCCCAGGCTGAGACAGAATCAGGCGAGCGGACGCCAGACGTTGTTTCTCGCCACCCGAGAAGTTCCTACGTTCGCGTTAGCGGAGTAGAGGCTCTCTCCGAGCAGGCTTGGGGAGGGGGGTTACTTACGCTCCGCCGGGACCGGGTTTGGCTTCGTATCCGCCCTTGCGATGCATGATGGTCTCGTGAATGCCGACGCTCTTACAGGCCTTCTGGACCTCCTCGAGCGTCGCATCCGGCTTTGAGTAGGCGACATTGTGTATGATGGTGCTGTCAAAGATGTGCGGATCCTGCAGCATTATGCCGACGGCAGAGTGGAGGCTAAAAGTGCAGAATGCAGCAGGACGCATGCATGGTCACCATCCGGCGCCATCCGGCGTCCACGGGGCGAGTAGTTAGCCTGCAAAATCCTTTTCAAATATCATGCATGATGGGGAGGGGGGGCAGGGTACGTCTGGTCAGAATCAGGCTCACTCACGAGTCCTTGGAAACGGTAGCAATGTCCACGCCGTCGATAAAGATGCGGCCTTGCGTCGGAAGAAGCAGCCGCGCCACCATCTTGACGAGGGTCGACTTGCCAGTGCCACTGGGGCCAACAAAAGCCACTTTGGTCCCCCCCTTGATCGTCAAGCTCAGGTTGTTGACGACCAGGCGCTTCCCTGTGTATGACAGAGAAACGTTTTCGAACCGCACTTCGCCTTTGGCAAGTTCTAAAGGCTTATCCCCATCCTGGATACGTGGCTCCTGCTCCATCAGGCTCTTCAGCCGAGCCATGTCGGTGAGCTCCTCCATACCATCGCTTAAAACCGACTTGAAGTAATTTATGGGTTTCATCAGCGCATCCCAAAGGCCAAGGAAGGCAGTTAGGGACCCAATGGTAGCCTCGAAATTGAGCACCTTGAATATGATCAGAGCCCAGCAGAGGCCGCTCGCGACCTGGAATATCACCTCATCGACGTAGTTGTAAAATATACTCGACATCGAGTTTAGGCGTGTCTTGTCCATAAGCTCATCCACATCCTTGGTGTGGAGCTCGTTCTCGCGCCCGATCATGTTGTGGGCCGACACGGTCATCCATCCTCGGATGCCGTCCTGACGCCGGCGCTCCTTGCTGTCTCTGGCCTTGGCGAGATCGCTGTAAAGCCGGAGGTACGCAGCCACGTACCTTGTCTCGCAGCACACATAGGCGACAGTCATGCACACTATGATCAGCATCATGTTTGTCCCGAAGCGCTGCCACATGCCGTACCCGGCAAACAAGAGGGCGCCGGCGTTGGGAAGAAGGTCAAAGGCCAAGGTGTCGAGCAGCTTGTCCACCCGTCCCGCATTGTCGATGGCCTTGATGGTGTTGGTAGCCTTTGAGCGCATATGGAAATAGTCCAGGAGCATCACCTTGGACTGGACGCCCGTTTCAAACTGGGCTTGACGGGCGAGGTCGACGCCGATCCACGACAGCGATATCAAAACGCCGAGGCACATGTCCGATTCGACGAAGCGGAGAAAGAGGAAAACTGCGAATTGGTTCCAGTAACCACTCCTCGTGTCAATGGCATCAATGAGCATGGCTGTCTGGAGCGGCTGGACGATGCCAACGAGGCGCTGTACTATTAGAAGCACAAATGTGAGGCAGAAGCGTACCTTTAGCCACCCGTTGGGCGGAGTTGTGAATTTGAGCAATATGTGGAATGATCTGAGATACGGGAGCCATCCTCCACGCTTCTTGACTTCTTTTTTGACCTTTTTCCTTATTTCTTCCTCATCGTCGTCATCGTCATCGTAATAATCACCATCGTCATACTCTTCTTCTCCTTCTTCTTCTTCCTCTTCTTCTTCGTTGTTGTTGTCGCAGTAGCCATCTTCTGAATCGGACGCCACCAGCTTGTAGCCTTTGCGATGGGAGCGAACGAGGAGAACCAAAAGAACAAGACACGAGATTGCGCGAAAGACTGGGAGATAAAGGAGCATTTCGGCGTATGGCGACGGCAGCAATGGTCGAACGAAGATGCGAACCGACGAAACAAGCTCGGCGACGAGGAGAAACAGCCAGAAAAAGGCACAAGCTTTGCGTGAAAAGGACGTCTCCTTGGCAGAAAAGGTCTCTATGCGGACGACGACAACGCAGAAAAAGACAACATTGGAAAAGGCAGCAGTAGTGTCGTTGGGTATCATGCCGCTGCTTCGGAGGGATTGAACCACAATCACGATGGTATCAATGAGGTAGGACGCAGCTAAGGGCCATGAGATGGCCGCATAGACATACGGGAGCGGGCACTCCGTCTCGTCTGCGGCGGCCATCTTCACCCATGGCAAAAACGAATGCAGCTTCGCCACCGCGGTGAGGATAGAGAGAAACAGGAGGGCTGTGTTCCGGCCATTGTATAGTAGGCTGTCCATGAAGAGATATACTTTGGGTCAGGTTCAAAGAAGAATTGATTGAGAAAATAGGGTGTCAATAATACGTCTACCAAGACGAACAGCTAGATTAATATACCATATATGCTATCTACAACGGCGGCAGACGAGGCGGGGCTGTCGCCTTGCGCTAACGCCGAAAGATACAAATCGGACAAGCAAACCTCAGCCCTCTGATTTCGACCAAGATTAAGTAACAGAAACGCGTACCACGCCTCGTTCCATTGGTCGACGTTATCGCGTCCGGTGACTACACGTGGAATCCGATGACTCTATTGGTAGCCTCATTGCAGTCCCCAAGCCAGCAGAGTGCTTGGTTCTTGCATGGATGCCCAGACGCGCAGCCGGAGCGGTGAGGCGGAGGGTGGTCTGTCACCCTAGCAGCAGCGCCCGTTACGGCCTGTGCTATTTTCATCATTAAACGGCACAAAACTTTACTAACGGAGAGGTCAGAAATAACATCGTTGTAGGGAATAGGACCAGGAATAGAAATGTGCAAAGAAGGGAGCGTTCAAATTTGCAGAAGGGCATACGCAGGGGAATAAATGAGAGCCCAGGCAGCCACGCATGAACAAGCAAGAGCACACAAAAGGGCATCGGGACTCGGGAATGGCGCGGGGGCTGGCTGCATGAACATGGAAAGGGACGTTCCAGAGGCGCATGACCATGGAACGGCGTAATTGACAGAGCCTAGGATCGGGATTAAGAAAAGGAAAACTGCGACAAGGGGCAATTACAGAACGGGCAAAGGCTATGCGCGGGTCAAGGGAAAATTGTGCAGGGAAGAGCGTGAGCAAGGACCGGCAGGGTGATCCTGCGCTGACCTACAGAAGGACTGCAGGCAACCTACAGACGCGTCCACATGCTGCAAACTAGTGAAGAGAGCAGACCTACAGGCGAACCTCATTCTGACCTATAAGCAGATGCGAAGGGAACCTACATGCCGACCTACAGGCAGGCGTGCAGATGAATGCTGATCTACGGACAGCCCATGTCAGGAGACCACCTGTTCCAATAAGCATATTCGGCGGGAATTGGTGATTGAACGATAGGCAAAGCGTCTACTGCATCTGAGGTGCCTGCAGCGGCAACCAGTGATATCTATAGATTAGTTAAAAGTGGACTCCTAGGCGGGTGAGCCGTGAAGGTAGACTGGCTACGTTTCTCCCACGCTACGCTATGCTCTACGTGAAACCTAGCTATCTTCATAAACACGGTGGTTTTCAGTTACGGTGTAGCGATTGTAGTTTTTGACGATCACAGTGTGGGTGGGAAATGGCTTTTTTGGCTTCTTTGGCTTCTTGGTGAGAAAGGGAAAATGGAAAGGGGGGCTCATAGGTCGGTCGACGTGAAAATTAGGTTGTGAATTAATCCATCCGCTTGCGTAGAAAAAGTGGGCGATTTTTTCGTTGGCGTACGGATAGAAAAAAGGGCGATCCATCCGAGATGGGACCCATGTAAAGTGGCCGTCTATGTCCAAGCGAGGCGTGCCGTATCTCCCGAGCAAGCGACTAGGCGACCTCATCCAAACGTGAAAAGAGGCTGCAGATGAAAAGCCAAGGGTTATGAGGCTGCCTTGTCGTGCGCACGCTCGCCTGTCAATCCGGCGCCGCTCGTCGAGACCCTGGTTCTCTTTGCCGACAAACTTCCTTGACCATTCTTAGGTAGAAGCAAGATCTCCGTCAAGCCCGACTCTCTTTGAAGGGTGATTACGTTGTCTCACCCCAGCACCTGCGTCAGGTACAAGCCTAGGATATCTAGCGAGCGAAACCACTTGTAATGGAAGACAGGGGCATCCATTCGTACCCAGTGGAGCACCGAACTGCGAGTCGAGGCCCCAGGGTGGGTCGTTGGCCTCATCATGGAAATGCTCAGCCTAGACGGTCTAGCATATCCAGATCAAACATATGCCCCGCTGCCATTTCCGATGGAGATCTCTTACGCTAGGCGGCTGAGGCCCCCAAGTATCCGAACATACTGTGATTAGCCGCATGCAGCGGTGTGACCCGGGGAGATGGCGGGTTCGAGCCGACCTTAGCAAAGCCCGCCCTACCACATTTCACATGTCTAGCTGACCAGCCATTCCCCTGCCTCCTCGACATTTCCTCGAACGGCGTCATGCTACCAAAGCTGCAGCCCCTCAAAGCATGGCATGTGTAAACAGGAGGCTTGCAGATTCAGCTCGGTTGAGAACGTGAGTGGTGAAGCTTACCCGGACCAGGATTTAATCTCATTTTGAAGCCAAAAGGGGGGATACGCAGATCAGGTCACCCACCATTCGCCCCTTTTCGACCACTTGGCTGCAGCTATTGAGGCGTACAGTGGCATGGCTGCACTGATAAGCAAGAATGGAAAGGCCCATTTAGGCGGTTCAGGTCTAGCGTTAATAACCCTTGGGTTAACAAGGACCAGTACAGTGCCTCCCAGCCGCTCCGGCCATGTCGAGGCCTGCTACGTGTGGGGAGTCTTTCTATTGTAAGAAGCAGCAGAAGAAATTCTTGTTCACCAACGCTCTCACCCATGACCCACATCAACACCTCCACGGGTTGTAGCAAGACTTACCCGCCCACCACGTACTCGCAAACTCGGCCTCAGCCTATTTAATGCCGCGCGATAGCACATCTGCAAGATGCATGTTAGCTCACTACTCAGTGTGCCCTAGACGGGCGCTTGTCAAGCCTCCCGAGCCTTGAGGCACAATTGAGTCAGTCTGGTGAGCCAATGGTAGAGGGGTTTATGGATTCATCAACTTATTACGCTCCATGCAACATGCTGGCTCTTCACCCTAGATCCATTGATCCACTACATACGTCGGATACTCGATAATGGATGCACTTCAACGACGAGCACTCATCCACTGATGTACCGTCAACATCCTTGCACCTCGCATAACCTTTCATTTCCCACCAAGCTTCGAACCACACATGTCATCTCGCTGTTGCCTTCTGTTGCTTTTTGTTGTCTCGGTTCTTCAATTGTTGCCCCTTCTCGTCATTGTTATTTCCCAAAGGTATCCTTCAACCAACCCTAGTCTCCGATGTGCGTCTAGAGAACCAACCAACCCTCTACAAACGCCTGATAAAGATGACCCAGGTGTGTTACATGTCACACTTTCCAAAGTCAGGCCCCTAACGATGGATACTGAGTGAGCTGCTGAACACAGGTTGAAGTGCCCGCGTGGGTTATCCATAACAACGACAATGGAATCGACTCTGGTGATAATAGCGAACATGTAAGATAGTGGGCCTCAATGGCTAGATTAGGGTGAGGTCGTAGAGAGAAGGTAGGTCTCCATTATGTATGTGTAAGACTTCAACTTGCCGAGTCTTCTAGGTTCAGGTTCAGGTCCCATTCCTACTCGGTTTTAGCCGCCATCTCCCAGCAGCCATGCCCGGTAAGCAGGGCTTGGCCAGCCATCTCCAGACTTCCCACTCTCCCTACTAAACCTCTATCTACATCGACCTGCCAACCTCTCATTGCGCGGGCTCTCGGACGCCTGTGTAACGTTTATGTTTCATTCAATGGAGGTGGCCGTTGAACCCTGTCGATAGCCATGGCAATGCGATTGCGTTCGAAAGCATCGAGTTTCGAAAAAGACTCAATACCCGAGATTCCGAGTCGCTCGCGAAATGGGTGAAGGAGAGGGCTGCAGGTTCGAGCGAAGCATGAGACGTGTCACCATTGTTGAGGCAAAACTAGATGCTGGTAACTTGGGTTTCGAAGCCAGACGTGGCAAGTGGGCAGCCATCTATCGCTTTCCAGCATGTCCTGCTAGTGTCTGTTGTGCCCTTGCTCTGGAGCGGGAGGAGAGTGGAAGATCCCGCACTCTTAGACCTGGGACATAGGCTTACCTCGATCTTCAGGGTTATCACTCCGTTTGCGGACCGTTAGGGTGAAAATACCTATGATGACCGCCAGGGATAGGATATAAACAGTCCTGAAATGCAATACTTACCAAAATCTGCGAATAGTTCCCAACTAACATCAGACCCGAATCCCCCGTGGCATGATGATATATGATACTAACCGCTACCATCGTGGTCATACGAGGAAAGATATCCCAAAATGCTGTTGACCAAGGTGGCCCTGTTCTCCTTCTTGGAAGCGAGCGTGGTAAATAGTCTGCATGGATGGGTTGTCGAACATCATGTAGGCCGCATGGGGTTAGCGGAAAGTGAGTGTATTCCAGTCGATCTTGTCAAGGAACCAAGCGTAGCCGTCTATCCCCATAGTGCACCTAAATCCGAGTCCCCCGTAGCAGCGAAGTCCATTTGGCCGACGTACATCGAGTCGTGTCGTATATCTCGCCAGCAGCCACCGATTCTATGTATCAGTCCGCTTGCATACGAGAATTAGAGACCGCGAAGAAACATGAGCACGATTCTTGTGTGTTCCCAAGTCACGAAGTGCGGGTCTTGAAAGCTGTATACCATCTCGAACCCTACACAGAACTTATAGATGTTCCACGGCACCCATTGAAGTAGAGTATCGGTCGTGAAACTATAGTACGAGGAACTATCGTCAGTAGGTATGACAAGGCGCTCGTAGTGAAGCTCTCGTGAGCTCATCTGGCTTTCAACAGCGTAGAATAGTTCCTTGGAATTACGATACCCTTCTCTGATGCCGAAAGATTTCTGCATAGATCCCAGTAAGGCATAATGGCATCGAAGCTTTGTGTACGGATATGCCTTGATTGACGCGGCCGGCTGGTGGATGAGACCATCTCCAACGAGTTCCCACGTCTTTCTTAGCTTCTTGTCAAGGGCAAGCGTCTCGGTGGCTATGTTTGTGAATGGATACGCATTCCTCACGGCAAAGGCTTCCTCGAGGCTGGAGTAGAATTGAGAGCGGAGAAGACCAGTAGCACGGCGTAGAGAGCGCTTCCCAGTCTCGATGGTCAAGCTTCTAGTGTCTCGAAGCATGCTGAATGGATAGAAGACTTACTTCTAGGTCCCTTAGTCGTCAGTGGACCCATTCTTGACCTGGAGGACGTATGATCCCAGGCAACATCGACGATACAGCAGCGTTTCCGCTCTTTTCTCTGTTTATTCATCCATGACTCTAGCTGCTAGTTGGCTCCAAGGCACAACTTGGGGCGCCTGGTGAGGCAAGTCTCTTTCCCAACATCAAAGTACAGGTCTGCTGTGGTGTGGACTTCAACAGCGCTAGCCCGATGCCTTTTGGAATCGCGATACCATCTTATCCCAGGCAACATCCTTAGTGAGAACCTTCAAGTTCTTTGCCTGAATAAGAATTGTTACATCCTGGAACTGCCAGAATGCTGGTTCTTGAACTCTGGCGAGAATATTGGCCCACACATCTGCCACCGCCTCCGGTGGTAGAAAGTACACTAATTACTGTTCCCGTGCCACCAAATGCACATGTTGAGAAAGTTTCTCTACTCCACGAGCGGTAGCATGGGTTTGCGGCACTTGACGCTGCCCGACGTGGGCCACCAGTTAGCCCAGCAACGATAAGCCATCTACCTTAATAGGAAGTCCCAGCCCAGCTTGGCTACGTTATCAAGTTTTACTTACCCATGTCCACGTTGGGCACTCGAACATACTCTTGGTCCAACTACTGTGGCACAGGGCAAAGATGATTTGCTTGCATCATGAACGGCCATCATGACCTGCCGGGGCTACCACGACAGAACCCCCATCTACGACCTGCCTAGGCGGAACGGACATTAAAGTGTATTCGGCAACGTATGATCATATGAGGCCAGCACGATAGCTATTCACGACCTAATTCGGAACATAAGGCTAGGGTGTATTGATCACTGCGCAGGGACTAGGAGCCCAAGTGCTCAGGTCAGCACGGCTGGGACGACTGCGAACTGGGTCACTAGAGGTAGCTCCAGCCACATACATCAGCAACGACTAAAGAGATCTATGACTAGTACAGCGCGGAAGACCTGACTAGTTCAACTAACTTCCCTTCGTATCTGGTTGATAGTCACATACCTTGACGAAAGGAAAGTGGCGAGGCCCAACCCTTGCTGGTAAAGTAGATGGAACATGCAAAATACTATGATTCAAGAACAATGTCCAGATATTCGATTTACTGGAAACTTTATTAATATACACAGTTTTCTCGAACAGCAACGCATAAGTCTCACGTCCTTTGTTCGGAGCATTAGCAACACCGTCTCCCACCAGTATTCCCGGTTCATGGGACATTTACGGGCAATCTCGGATAGAGAAAACCAACGCCTGTCTCATTGATCAGCTGCGTTGCTCTAGATTCCCATGACATTAGACGGCGTGTAAGCCCACTTGGACCAGGATGACGGCATAATGACAAGATGCGAGCTTGCGTCTATCACCAATCCGACAACTAATCATGTTGCCAAGGCGGCATGTGGGTCAACGAAGGCCGTATTCAGTCGCCAGAGATTTGCCCCGACGGAGGCAAGTGAGATGAAATTCTTCAACATCACTGAATGATTAGTAGACGCTCATTTCCACGATAACAATGGGTTGTAGACCATCGGCGCTACCCCCATGTGTGAGAGACTTAACGTAGCGTAAGTGACGATGGTTGACTTACGAGGGCGTTGTCGCAATGAAGGACATCAGAAAGGCCAACAGAATTCGATTCGCTAACATAGCGACTTACCAACGAGTCATTCTCGTATGAAGGTTTCCTTCCTTTGCGACAGCTGTACAAAAACGTCTATGACGCTATGATACTAAAAATGAATATGTAGTGCTTGATGGAGTCATTGATTAGGGGTAGGGGTTTAGATGGTAGGGGGGGTTGCCGGACTTCTTGGTGGATAGCGCTGGGGTCAAAAATGAATCTGGAAGCCGAGAAGTCATGTATGAGGTATCTCGACAATGCCGCACTGGGGAGAGTGCCTGACCGTCGCGGCGAAGGTCCTCCGCTCCACTGTACACTCTAACCCTTGTATTTTTCCCTAACGTGCACTTCTCCCCTGCTAGCCTTTGTTTATCCGGATACCGACCTTATCACTGGTTGGCTAGTTCTCAGAGGCCTGTCAAAAGCCTGTCTGGAGCCTTAGATCTTTATTTGATCCCTCGGGCTTGTAATGTTATAATAGGCTCTGAGTGGTTCAAACCCTTGAGAAAGGTATACACTAGGAAAAATAACAAGGGTTGGAGTGTACACCCTCATACGGGCACTGTGACTGAGGTGCACGGTACCTGCAGGTCCCCAGACCAGGGCATTCCATTAGCGAATGCCTCCACCGCCCCCCTCTTCGCCGTATTGGGGGTTGTTTACTTGCAGACACAGAGTTAAAGCCTCCAACGGCCGTTTGAACTAGTGGCCTTCTAGTGTTCGCAAGATCAAAAAGAAGAAATCTAGGGTGACCCAGCACGGTCAGTAGTCTAGTCCGGGTCTTGCAGCGGGATATGCCCATCAGCTGATACATCTACAGAGCCAGCCACATTTCTAAGTCACGTTGTGCGGATGATCATACAAGGTCATTCTGCTGCGCAAGAAGTCTATTTAACGATACCCAAGCTCAGAGGTTGAAAGAAAACCGTGTCCAAAGCAATAAGGAACCACGGACAAATCAAAGACCGCTCCTGACACTCAACCAGATGCAGACGACGGGATCTGACGTCTCGTGCTCTGAATCTTCGCTGGGTTCTTAACGGCCCCCGTGCCGTTAGATCACCAGCGACGAGCTAAGTCCAGCTTGACGTGGCAAAACCGTTCTTGTCCTGGCCTCCCACGTGGACCCATGGGACCCTGCTGGAGAAGCTTGCTCGGCATGAACCATATTGAAACAATGGAGAAGGCTACCCAGGCGATACAGAAGTTCATCAGCAGGGAGGAAGTTGAACGGCTCCAAGTCGAATTTTCTTGACTCAAGATGCAACGAACAATTACAGACGACACTATCAGCTATTCTATACCCACTATGCACCTAAAGACATCCAGGAGGAAGATTGGGCTCCTCGCCCACAAAAGCAATGGCCATCTCTGCTCGATCTATCAGAATTACTGGTTCAAGAAGTAATCGCGTTTTTCTTTCTCCCCCAAGTCCAACCAACGAGAGGACGAGCGAGTTTTCGGATATCGTAGCGGACATCACGGCTCACGGCCACGGTCCATCCATTTCGATGCTAAGAGGAAGTTACCCAGAATTCCGACGACGAACCTCAAAGCCGGAAGCGGAAGCGTGGTTTGAATGACGATTGCGTCAATACATGCGATGAGTTCTGGCTAACGCTACAACACAGGCGGGGGGGAGGGGGGCAACTTCAGATAAATCTTTGCATCATTCAGCGCACAATTTGCAGCTTGTGTTTTCGGCCTCGAGTTTCTGCTACGACTATCGAGTCTACGTTCGAAGACTAGTTTGCTGCGACGTCCCTTGTTCATCATTTAGATCCCTGACTATCTGGGTGAAGCAAAACCGCCTTGAGCACATGGACACCGACCAAATGTATCTCTGTGAGCCGGGATTCATGACGTACTTGGCAAACAATCCTTGTCATGAGCGACCTATACCTTCCTCCATGCACCAAATCCCTTACGCTCCGCCAGTTCGGTCGGCAATGCTCTCAAAATAGCATCTCATAGGGACGACAGGCAAGTCTTCACATCTCCCACGACAACCCCGATACGGTCATCTACTTAGGTTAAGCATAGGGTCTCCTCTTCTCGTCTCTGGACGCTTGCGACGAGGTATTCCCACCAGGGATACCTCTTGCCGATAGACTTTTCTAGCGCCATAGGTTCGGATGGGGGCTCGGCCTCATCCTCAATCCAGGTCCATATGCGCTGGAGCGCATAATAGAGCGGGGGAACACTCTGAGCATAGGTTATTAGCATCGTGAAGTCTGTAAGGTGATGGCAATAGACCCGGGCGGTGGCAGATCCTGGCTGAAATGAATGGGGAGGCAATGGATAATTTTACTTACGCTTCGAACTGGTGTTTGCACAACCGCGTCAAACCACGTTTGTGACACCTCCTTGTCATTGTCCTTAGTGGCTAGCATCCCCAGGAAGAATACGGGCAATAGGGGTGCTTGAGCCGTAAAGTGCGAGCCCGATGTCGGCATAATGCGGATGCATTTCGCAAGGTCGCTCAGA
>JAADYS010001644.1:0-10072 GCA_012931995.1 Fusarium albosuccineum | reverse complement strand
CACCGTCCCACAGGCGGAGCTTGGCACTCTTTCCCCGCGAAAACCCGCCCCCGCCCCCGTCTCCGCTGCCGACTCGGCCTTTTGACACCGAACCTCGCCCGACCATCGACAGGCTCAACACCACAGCAGCCATCACCACGAACCGGCCGCAGATGTCACCGCTCCTCAGCTCGCTCGCCGCTATTTTTGGTATATTTGGCCATGTGACAGCCGCCCTCGCCATGCCGTCAATCCCGCCCCGCACCCTCGCCGAGCGCATCCCTCCCGGCGCATGGGACTCGCACATGCATGTCATCGATGTCGAAAACTACGCCCTTGATCCCGCTGCCACCTACCGCCCCAATTCCTACTCGCTCGACCAGGCCCTCACCTTCGAGGAGAGTGTAGGTATCCGAAACATCGTGCTTGTGCAGCCATCCATCTACGGCCTCGACAATGCCTGTCTGATTGATACCTTGCGCGCCCTGGGTCCGGAGCGCGGGAGGGGTGTTGTTGCGTTTGATCCGAGCACCGTAACCTACGAGACATTGTGCGAGTGGCACGCCTTGGGGGTGAGGGCTGTGAGACTAAATATCCAGTCAAACGAGCTGGAAGTCGATGCCCAAGAGCTGGCCGATTCCTTACGTCAGTACGCCGATGTTGCGAGGCCTCTAGGCTGGGTTGTTCAGGTCTACCTTCCAATGCACCTGATCACTCTTCTCGAGCCCATAATACCCACCCTAAACGTCCGTTTCTGCATAGACCACATCGGCTTTCCGTCCTTGAAAGGTCAGAACAGCACCGACCCGTATGCCCTGCCAGGTTTCTCATCCCTGGCGCGCTTACTCAACGACGGCCACACTTATGTCAAGCTGTCAGCTCCTTATCGCATGAGCTTGTTACTCGATTATAGCGATATTGACCCCATCGCCAGGGAGGTCATCCGTCTGGGAGGCACCAGTCGCGTCGTTTTTGCAACCGATTGGCCTCATACCCGCTTTGAGGGTCTCGATATTAAGCCCTGGATGGAGAGGGTTCTCGACTGGTGTGGTCGAGATGACCACCTCATCCAGAGGCTGTTCAAGGGCAACGCCGAGGATTTGTGGGATGTTCCAAAATCGTCATGATAGTCTCATGGCCGAAAGTCATTTTTACTGCATGGCGTTGGGTCTGGCGTCTGGGTTTGGTTCAAGCTGGTTGTATCTGTTGCATGTACATACAAGGGCCGAAATAGCACGGACATGATAAATCACCTGCTTTTCATTATCTTTGTGCTTTAGTTTGACTATCCAATCCAGTTGGTGATGTATATGTGCCCCTTTTTAGGGATAAAATGTGTGCGGTTTGGTCAGATTAGCATGCTTTTATTTGCTATTCCTCAACCCAAACCATCTCGTGCCACACGTCTTTCCCGCTTCATTCTGTTGAGGGCCCCTCATATACCGGCATGGGTTGCAAACCCGCACAATAGGGTGAGTGCGACCTCAACACAAGGTAGGGACTGACGATAGCCTCGAATGCGCACAACCAAGTGCGAACAATCACATGGGACCTCATGAGAAAGGCACAGCGGTTTACCTTGACCATCTAAAGTCCTGACAGGGCGCTCGACTCAAACTGGTTCGTCTGTACCGAGGGCGTGGTTGCAATCTTTTAATGGGCACCCAGTCTGCAGCCACGTAGGATCGTACATCCCGTCAAACCATCATGGTTTGAGAAGATGGCTCGGAATCGACCAGATTGTCCTAAACGGAGATGGCTACTGGCTTAGAAACAGGGCCTGGTGTGCTAGCCGGTTCAAGGTTTCAGGATCGCCTTTTATACCGAGGCTCTTCGGTAAAATTGTCGACAAGCCATCCCTCACCAAGTATGGCCTTTGCTCGATCGGATCCGAGTAATGGAAGGTATCCTTCACTTATCCGAACGGCTGGGGGTTGCTGTCCGACTCATGAATGGCACCCACTCGTACACTTAGAGGCTCGAATGACGACAGGGCTTCAAAGACACCCCGGTCGACGGCCATCGCATTTGGGCTCAAGTTATCAGCCCATGGTGTTTGAAACAGCTGTTCCGGCTCGTAAGGAGACTGCTGAGGGGGCATCTCAAATGGAGGTTGGTAAATGGGCTCCGAAATAGGAATGTCGGAGGCCATCGGTGACATTTCTGGTTGTTGCTGAGGTTGAGGCTGTTGTGGTGGCGTCGGGTTCAGTCCTAGACCAAGGCCGAGGTTGGATACCTCCCTGGTAATGAGAGCCAGGGCGCTTGAGATAACTATACATCGTTAGAGTTGAGCAAGCTGAGAACCGCGGCCCACTTACCTGGATTCACAAACTTGGCTTGATGCAAGGCGTGAACGCAGAAGTTCAGTTTGCGAACCGCTTGCTGGTCGTTAGGACTTGCCTGCACCTGCAAGAGGAATATAGTCGCAGCTATATAAACACTATATGACAGTGACAGAACGCAGTGGTTGATGGTGAACGTTCTGCAGAAGAGGTCGAAGATGGCGATAATAGATGTAGCCGATGTGACACATTCTACAAGATGGTTTTGCATGGGATGTGGTCCGTCGTCTCCAGGATGGACCTGCCAAGAAAGCATGGGTCTGAACAAAAGTATTCTGAAGGTGTGGTAGAGGGCACTTTTGGCGATAGTTAGACAATGCTTGGATATAGGAGTAGGATGATTTACTGACTTCATCGTGACAATATGCGAAGGGGGTGCTAGGGCAGGTAAAGCTTGCGGATCAATCTTCAGGTGAGGTGGGAGTTGATCCCACCACAATTTCATGGCAGGGTCTTGAGTCTGCAAACACTCTTGCATCTCCGTCTCGGTATTCTCCAGCAGAGGGTCGTACATGTGGATGAGAATTTCGTTGAATATGACTGATAGTCGACAAGCACTCATGAAACAAGAGGTCGAGTGAGCTGTGGCAGGCGGGTACTTCCAGTCTGTTCCATGGGAGTCGAACGGAACCCAGAGTTCATTTTCTGCAGAGTCGTCCACTGAGGGTTGTTAGCGAAATCAAAGTTGTCCACAGTAGTTTGACTCGACCTACTGATAATTTGCGGCGGAGACACTAGTGAGTATTGCATGGAGGGCGAACGGCCGAGGTACAGACTGATGATTTTGTCCCAGAAATAGCAACTCCAGAAAAGTCGATGCCTAATCTCGACTTCTTCGTCTGTCAAGTGGACCGAGCCGGGGTATCTTTGCCCATCCACGCAGATGCCCAGATGGTCAATGAGGCGGAAGGCGATGCCACTGTAGATCCAGGCTTGAGTGGTGTTTCCGTGGCCGCATTCTTGTGCACTGAGCAAGAGGAGGGTCTGGACTGTTGGAACATTACAAACACCTCTGCTCAATTCATCGAATAACATGCTTCGAGCATGCTTCGCAAAAACAGCACCTCCGTCATAAGACTGGTCTAGTAGTCGCTTGGTGGAGGGATCACTCTTTCCCCAACGAATCGAATGCGACAGCATAGCATTTAGGAGCGTGTGCGAATAGTAGGGTCCCATGGATTGCATGTCACCTGTCCAGGTCAGATTCCCGCAAGCTTAGCATTCATAGGGGATTAGTCATACGAGTAAAGGCCGGCCTGTAGATGAAGTTGAATAGGGGCTGAATCCAGCACCAGTGTACATTCAAGAGGTATTGAAACGGTTCCTATAAACTACTGTGAGCAGCGGATTGACCGAGTAGTTCTGAGGAGCGTAGCATACGGGAATGTCAGAGAGGTTTTCCATTGCACGTTGGTGCCATGCATTGGTGACCAGACGTTCTCTCCGGTGAGCGTCTGAATCAACCGAGGATATCGAATCGGGCTTGTGCCGGTGGGGATCACTGGGAAGATTAAAGAGGCTGGTAGGGCCATGATAGGTAATGCCGCCCTTGTCGTCAATCTTGAGGCCCATGAAACTCCGCGTCATACCGAGCTCGTCGCCATGGCCGTTGAAGACGCCCGGGCTAGAGTGATTTGAGGCGGCGACAGATGGAGGAGACTTGACGGCAGCTAGCTGATCCTCGAGTTCCTTGATGCGCTCCTCAAGACGCTGCGTGTAGGACAGCGTCGGGTTTCTATAGTATGTGAGTGAATGCTCAATGAGCCAAGGGGAGCACGCGACAAAGGGGTCGAGGGGTCAGTCCCACAGTTTGTAAATACAGTCATCGTTTCTAGCAGCACAGCGATTGCAGATGGGCTGCTCGCCACCGCACTTGACCTGGGAGAGGGTCAGCAAGGGCAGCTGGGAGCAGCAGAGGACATATTGACCTTGCGTCTACGGCAGGGCTCGCAAGAGAAGGCGCTCTTCTTGGTAGCCTTGACCGACGACATCTTGGGCCGCAGCGTCTCGTGAGAGAAAGTGTGCTAAGAGTAGTGAATTCGTAACGTCGAGAGAGGCAACCTTAGGTAATTCCCCGCGTTAAACATAGAAGCCCCACTCGGAGGAAAGCGGCCAGCTGCGCTCGGCTCCCGTCAGGTGTTGAAGTCGCAGCTTATTGCATATGTATGGCGTCGGCCCTTGTCACGGGCCCGAGGGAGAGATTACAAGAGTGTGGCTGCCTCCTTGAAGGGATGTAAGAAGCGAGAAGCCGACCAAACGAGAATTCTCTGCCTTGTGGCCGTCCAGGCCTTTGGGAGGCGACGCTGCGTTGGGCCGGCGCAAAACGACGACCGGGCTCGGCGACAAGTGGGGTGCTTTTTCCAAGGTTCGCGGTGTAAGAAAGGGCCTTGCAGCAGGCGGCGACGGCGATGATTATAGATGCTGTCGCAGTATCTCGCAGTCAAAGCGGGAGCACAGATCTTTGACCAAAGGGTTTCAAGGACGATCTGCCGTCATCTGCATCATTTAGAGGCACTCTCAATGCCGTGAATGGTCACGTGGACCACCTGCCGCTTCCTGGTTTCCTAGCTTTTAGAAGGCGCGACAGCCCGAATTGCAGGATGTGCCGGCTTCCACCAACATGGATGCCTCCCTGCTTGTAAGCATCCCATCTGCCTCGTCATCTTCGTCGGTCTCAAATTTCTAGCCTAGGCATGGCAATTTCTCGTTAATTTTGCCAACACTCAATCATGAAGCTGGTTCCAGACTTCCCTGTTGCGGCTCCGCGGTAATAGGCGAGGTCAAGTGCATTTACATGACCATCATGACATGATTTCATTGCCCTAACGGAGCCTTCTCACCCGAAAGCGCTCCATGAGTCTCGACAAAGGCGCCACTTTAGGCGCTACAAGGATCCAGGAATATCAGACAATGCAGCTTCTCTTGTGCCAAGCGGCAAGCCGCAGAGCGAAGCCGGAGCTCTGCGAGCAGTTATTCCGGTACCGAGGGACTGGGCGGAAACGGCAAACTTGGCGGCGCAACAGCATCTGATAACTATTCTATCTCTCCTCGTTAATGCCGGGATGCTGCATTTTCTTGCTCTTTCCAACAGCATTTTCTCCCGCGAAAATCAGTAATTAACCTCAGAAGCTAGAGGAATAATCTGAAGATCCTCCAAAGTAATGCAAGAAAGTTGAACCTCGGACGAACGGATCATACCCACTCTGGCGGCTTAGACATGATCATTGTCCCCATCGCCCGGCTTGGTGGATGCGATGAAACTGCATGCAACTACGAAGATATTGGTTTCTACACATATTTTAATGCAAGCTACGGCCGAGAGTTATCGGGCCCAGGCACTTCCGATGCGCCCTGATCCTTCAGGCCTTTGCTCTAGGTCGTTCACACAAGCAGTTTCACCCACCATAACCATGACGCCTCGAATTGACCATCCCAGCTGAGACTGATCAACTTTGTTTTCTCTACTCCATCTCCTAAAAGATATAAAACTCGGCGTTATGGCCTAAATACGGCGAGATAACTGTGGATGTATATGGATGCATATTTGCCGGCATTCGAATCAACCAGCCACACCAGGCATCACCTCGAGAACAGCCAGCCTTCACATTAACGAGAATCCCCAACAACAGCCACGGTTCAATCTAAGCAGCTATTCAATACGTCATCCATTCAATATGGTTTAATAACCTATGGTAGCATCGATGGCATTTCTAACAAGAAAATTGGCCTTGTCAGACTGCCACAACTCGGGTCTGGCAGAATGCTGTCTCATGACATACCACTGCCGTGTCATGACATGTACTTGGAATCACTTGCATTGCTGGCTTCACCGCCAGATCGGTAGAGCTGTCTGCTCAAATATGTTCAGTTTGTCTCTGGCAGCTGACTTATACCTTGTACAATGCTGCCTTGGTTACTAGAGACAAGCAGCTTGTTACCTCGGCTAAATTTCCCGTACAATTGAAGCCGACAGAGTACCACGCGCGTGTCTTCGAATATCACTAATTCTAAATATTTTGACTTGATATATACCTGCATTTCATTTCTTCATCATTTCTCTTGATAAAGACAGCTTCTATTTTATTTCCTCGTTTTTACTGTTCTTTTTTTCTTTTTTTTTTTCTTTCTTCTTCATATTTATGCTGGCTGACTTACACGACACCATCTCGATCACTTCATATGAGCAAGGTTGCCCGAATCACCTCCAAATCGTATGTAACTGGGGTACAAGAGCACGATCAAGTTGCCATGACGTTTCCCAACAGTTACTGTTTGATCCAATCCAATTGCCCGTTTCTCAGTGTAGTACATGGCCCCCAGCTGTCACAGATGCTTCAATTATTCGATGCTCCAATTATTCATGATCTCAGCTCCCGGGCTGCCTCGAGCTACGTGACATCCAGACATGCATGCACGTATGGCACTTACACGGGAACCTGCCTGCAATATGTTGTCCCGCTAGATTGGCGAAATGGCAGCTATTGAGAACCCTGTCGACGTTATTTGGTTGCTGTTCTTGGCAAGCACGCGGTGTGGGAAAAAAAACCGGACGCTTTGTGAGGAAGAGGACGATCTTTGTGTCCGGCTTTTTCTACACACCGCGTGGCAAGTCTCAAGGCGCGTGGCAGGGATCACCATGTGGAGAGCGCGGCTCAAACTGAGGGGGTTGATCGTCGCATGTTTCAAGGCCCGGCGCGTATTTTAAACAGTGGAACATCCGTCTCCTTGCACAACATCGCGACATCAAACCATCGACAAGATCGCAAGAAATGTCGACTGCCAAATCGCTCTTTCGGGCCGCGGCCTTTGGCTTGTGGTCGCTTCTTTTTGGCTCCCTCACTGGCAAAATCATTTTCTGGGACTTGGCCAATATCACCCCCGTGATTGCTGTGCTTTTCCTACTTGGGGCGACGACCTTGGAGGCTTTCCTCCTATTCAAAACGGTGTCCTACATACCCGCTACATCCTCGTGGACAGCGCGGCTCAATTTCTTCCTTTACGAATCACGAGACTCGGCGATGCTTTTACCCATCCTGTCCCTCGTCTGGCTTCTCGACCTATTCATCGTTGGCGGCGTCGTCATTGTGGATCTGGCGATTGGAGGGCCCATTAGCCAGGTGCTCAGCTTCATTGTAAAACATGGCGCGTTCTGGAAGGCGGTCGCTACCGTTCTCTACATCTGCGGCGTCTTGTACTACTTTGCCCTTGTGGCGTGGGTGTTTTACGCAGGAATCAAGGCCATGTACCGCGTTGTAAGACAACTGAAGACACCCGAGGAGGAGGCTGCTGTGGCCCTGATAGCCGGTACCAAGGACGACGACGAGTGGAATGACTGGCAAGACAATCACGGAAATTAGAGGCGTGGAGATGTCTCGCGAATAGCTGCCAATGCTTCATTCGAATAAATAATGCATATCCCTTCCTTGCTCCAAAAATGGTAAAATGACTTCATCTCGGTCGTGTCCCCTTTTGTTCCTCGTGTTTTCAGCCTAAACCGTATCCAATACCCCCTTCCATGAAAAGTTGTCATGTCACAGACACTGACTATGCAATGTAGAATCCAAATGGTTCAAATTTGATCCAGCCTTGCGCCGAATAACGATGTCACATAGCTGAGCGTGCTACCCGGCTCCTATTCCCCCGCACAGCCCAAATCCTCATACACTTTGTGGCGCATGAGACGCAGGGCATGTGATCTAAGCAATCATGATTGACCTAGGGACTCATCTGGCCATCAATCATGCTGTCGTTTCGGCCGTGAGCACCAATCTCCTTGGGTTGGATTGTGTCAGTCTCGGTCTGGGGCATGGGCTGCTTCTCGTGAGCGTGGAAGCCAAATCGGTGGCGGCGGCCCTTCTCGAGGTCATCGTCGTCCTGGCCCGGGTTGGCAGTCTGGTACTCGAGCCACTTGAACAGCTTGTAGCATGCAAACGCGAGAAGGGAGCCCAGGCAGGGTCCGACCCAGTAGATCCAGTGGTAGCCAACAAAGCTGGTGACCACAGCAGGACCGAAGGAACGAGCAGGGTTGATCGAAGTGCCGGTCCAGTTAGTCGCACAGATGTGGGAGACAAAGACCGAGATACCAATTCCAATGGGGGCGAGGTATGTGCTGCGGTGCTTCTCAACGGCGAGGAAGTATACCGTGAGGACGAGCTGGGCGGTGAGGAACATCTCGATGAAGACACCCTGAGCGATGCTGGTGCTATTGCCGAGTGTGTTGGCGACGAGGAGAGGGCCCGGAATGAGACCATCGGTGACTGCAGCAGCGGCAATGGCGGCAACAAGCTGGGTGGGAATGATGAGAAGACCGTTGAGAGGCTTCACGGCGCCGACGAGCATCAGACCGAGAGTCACCTGGATGGTTGAACATGAGCAGGTTGGTCAATGGATCCAGACGGTGCTATGACTTACAGCCGGGTTGAACATTCCACCGCTGACACGGTAAAAGATCCAGACATTGACGGCGAGCGCGGTACCAAAAGCAGAAGCAATGTACATCAAGCTGAAAGGCTGGAGCGGTGCGCTGGGGTCAGAGGGATTGTTGGTGACGAGGGCAGTTTGTGCGCCGATGAAGGAGAGGAGCAGGAACATGAAGGTTCCGCAAAACTCTCCCAGGACGACGATGCAAGAGTTCCTGGTGCTCGAGGGGATAGGATGGCCGCCCTCCTCGCCTGGTCGAACTACTCCATCATGCTCTGTCGAGTAGTTGGACTGGAAAGATGGAAACCGGGTGTTGAAGCGTGCCATTATGGCAATGCGAGTGGTAATGCTGGGGATTGAGTGTCTTGAGTGAAGGAGATGCTGGAGTGTTTGATGCTGCTGAAGCTAATGAGGAGATCATCATGACGGCGCCGTCGGGGGGTTATATATCTCGACGAGAAGGAAAGGAGAGGAAAGGGCATCCACATGTCCCTCGTCAAAGTTGAGAGTGTCCATCATTCCTCCATCAGGACGCCTTAGACCGACAGAGAGCCAAGAGGCTTAGTCCCTGATAGACGTCGAGGGGTGGGCAGGGTTCCGTAGGGACACGGCACGATGGAACCCGGAGCCCAACTCCCACAGTGGTGTAACGACTGAGCTGCGGGTACAATCCTTCTTCTGCTGATACTGCAGAATGCATCCGGGCAAGGTTCCTGGGTTATTGAGGAAAAAGAAGGCTATCTCATGTCTGTCTGCCCGACTTGGCCCAGATGATAGAGAACCGGCCCCGAGAAGAGCCCGTGATGCCTCATCCATACCATCCCGGGCAAGCTTGTGCTTTGTTTCGGCCTTTCTTCCAAAAAAGACTTCGTCATGGGTCTGGATTAACACTGTTCAGGAGTCGGTTGGCCTGATTGAGTTTGCTCCCAAATGGCGTTTTCCGAGGCGCACACGGGACGACAATCGACTATACCCTCTTGGCTCATCAGCTCTGACGAAGTATATCGGGGCAAGACACATAGGACCATGTCTCCATGTGGCAAAGCGCCAACACCCATGACATTGGTACTTTGCAAGAAGCTGGTGACGGGTGGACAGGAGCAAGAGATCCTATCGTGACGGGTGTGTGAGTGTTCGCCCCGTTGCGCTGTGAAGCCCCAGTTGATCGAGACCGCGCCGACATCTCACCCAGAAGAATGCAGTCAATATTGCAGCGGGACCCCGACGGTTGGAATGTCTCGGAGGGAGAGGGCGTTGACGACGAAACGGAACAAGGTTTTGCCTGTTCAAGCCTCTCGGCCAGCCCCCCCCCTACAGTACGTCTCCCCGAG
>JAADYS010001643.1:0-10566 GCA_012931995.1 Fusarium albosuccineum | reverse complement strand
ATGCCGGACCCGGGGATTGGAGGGACAAGCTGGACATGTCCACTGAGGACAGGGAAATGACGTCGTCGGCAGCGTCATAACGGGGCGGGGCGGAGATCTCGCCAAAGCACGATTTCCAGCTGGAGCTCTGTCGCGCTGCAACTGCAACGCCAACAGGCAGCTTGCAGGCGGCTTGGAGGAATGGGTTTGTAAGCTTGCATTTCTGGTGATGAAAGGCTTGGATCTATGAGGCAGACGGGCAAATGATAACAAATAATAAGGTGAAATGATGATGCCACAGGCACATGCACATGCACATGGTGGCTACGATTAGGCCGGGGGGGCGGGATGGGATGGGAGGTGATGCCATCATGTCAATGTCAAGTCCTGGACGCCGGTACATGGGCGTATCTCAGGACTCTGTGAGTCTGTGATGGGTGTGCAGCCTCTCGCGGCGGCATTGGCGGCCGAGACCCTTTTTAGCTTGTCACTCCCGTCCGCAGAGACAGTTGCTGGATGTACTGTACCAGTCTGGTACTGCTGATGCCATGATAATTCCCCGTAGATTTCGTGGTTTGTGGTTCGTGGCAGCGTCGCTCCAAGTGACTTCATCGTCATTTTTATCGCCCGTCTGTCCCATCCATCCATCATCTTCCACGCCACGCCTTGACTCGACTAGGCTCGCGCTTGAAGCTCGAGAAATATCCTGACTCTCTCAACTTTCGCATCAAATCTCCCTGTTCCTGTTTCTTCGTTCAATTTAGACTGCCTAGAAAGAGCTTACCACTGATTCATCGCTAAACGTTCTCAACGGGGCTCGTTAACGTCAGTCACGCCTTGTTTCCAGCACGGCCTCATCTCGTCTCAGCCGCCGGGCTCGCCGCTCTCACCACCTTCTCTTGCTCCTGTCGGGCGTCCTTAAATCATCATCCTCGTCATTGTTTTTGCGCTGTCTCTCAGGGCTGTTTCGGCCAAAGCAGCAGAACCGAGCCGGGGCCCTGTCCAGTTCCCACTACGACTCTAGCTAGCCTGGGTCCAGCTGCGCATCAACGGTCTCCGGACGGTGGCTTTCAAGAATCCAGGGCAAATCTCCCCGGAACCTCACATCACACTCTAGTGACCTCACTCCCCGGACTCCGTAAAACCCAATCCTCTCTGCAGCGTCTCTGCCCCCCCTGATTCCAAGTTTCCCGCTGGGACGCCCCATCTCCACCCGGTCCGCCTGGCGCTGGCCTAGAATCCTGCTAAAAACTGCCACTGAAAGTGGGCTGCCCACTCTTCCCATTCTTCCTCCGTCACCTCTCAAATCTCTACCTCCCCCCATCAAAAAGAACTGGGCTTGGTAACCGCCAACCACACGGCAGTCACCTAATTCCCTTTCTGTTTCCTCACCTCCCTCCCTCTCCAACTACACACTACTTTTGCTGCTCTCGCCCTTCTACTACCCTTCCACCACATCGACACTTCTTCCAACAACTCAGCTTGCCTCATTCCCTGCAATACGCTACTGTACGACGTCAGATCCCCTACGACACGCTCCACTAGAGTATAGGAGCTCCCTTCTGCGACTTGTTAAACCCCGCATCATCCGCAGCTCAACCAGCCCTATCTTCTGGCACTTTCGCTCTGCGACACCCTGAGACGCCCTCACGATTACGATCACGACCTGCACGACTTAGACGACGGACTCTGTCCTAGATTAGACCAGCGAGCCACGGTCTAGCTACCCATCAGGAGCAAACGCAACCACAACTTCGTGGCAAACACCGCTATTGTGCGAGACCCAAGGTCGCTAGCTTCATTTTCCCAAGGCGGCTTGTCGCGCCTCGGCGACAATCTTGACAGCCATGTCTACCATTCAGCAGCTCAAGAATTTCATTCGGCACGGTAAATACTCTCACAACCCGCCAGCGTCTCACCAATACTGACCTTCTTGCTCTAGGAAAGCAAGCCCGCGCTGGAAACCTCCCCGAAGAGTCGCCGCGTAAGAACGAGGCTCCTCAACAATCTGTACCAGCCCATCACAAGACCGCCACCGACCCCGGCCAATATGCGACTACGCAAGATCCCGTCGACAACTACGCAAATGATGAGTACTCGAGCAGCAAGAGCAAGAAGCGGGTCGACGACGAGAAGCTAGCTAAGCTCATCGCCGAGGAGAATGCTAGCAAGAGCAAATTTCCCCGATACCCCGGCCTCGAGCGCTGGGAGCTCGTTGACAAGATGGGCGACGGCGCCTTCAGCAATGTTTACCGTGCTCGCGACACCACGGGCGAGCGGGGCGAAGTCGCCATTAAGGTCGTACGCAAGTACGAAATGAACAGCATGCAGGTGAGCTTACCCAGGGTCGTCTGTATCTGCGTCGCCCTTTTCTCTTTGTGTTTTTATGCATTTGGTCGTTTTCTGGTTCCGTACTTTCTCTCTCTTTGTCCCCATTTACCAACACAACGGGGTTGTCCCCTTCATAGGGAAACAAACATCTACATCCAGACTTCAAGAAAGTCCCAAAGGCAGCAGAGGTGCGAGAAGATTTCTCTTATCTATCTTTTTTATTCTTACTCTAGGCCTACCGCCGTCCCCGTCTAGTCTCAGTTGATTTCCGTTGTCTTCTCGACAGGGACGGCCGGCCTACAGACTTGCGGACGGACCAAGCAGAATACTAACTCGACCACAGCGATCAAACATTCTCAAGGAGGTGCAGATTATGCGCCAGCTTGACCACCCCAACATCATCAAGCTCGTCGAATTCTCCGAGTCGCGGCAGTATTACTACATTGTTTTGGAGCTTGCGCCTGGTGGCGAGCTCTTCCACCAAATTGTCCGCTTGACATACTTCAGTGAAGAACTCTCCCGACACGTGATTGTTCAGGTTGCCAAGGCCCTCGAGTATCTTCATGAAGAGAGGGGCGTCGTTCATCGGTATGCAATTCCATTTTTCTTGCCTTGGGTTGATGTCAGAGGGTCGGTCTACGGCAGAAATGATGATGCCCCTCCTGACGTCATTCGCCCCTGCACGGTCCTGGATGGCAGAGCTGATCCCTTGCCAGTGACATCAAGCCCGAGAACATCCTGTTCGAACCTATTCCTTTTGTGCCGTCTAAGCACCCGAAGCCCAAGCAACCCGGCGATGAGGACAAGGTCGACGAGGGCGAGTTCCTGCCTGGTCAGGGTGCAGGCGGTATCGGCCAAATCAAAATTGCAGACTTTGGCTTGTCGAAGATTGTCTGGGACAACCAGACAATGACACCTTGTGGAACTGTTGGCTACACGGCCCCTGAGATCGTCAAGGATGAGCGGTATTCCAAGTCGGTCGACATGTGGGCCCTTGGTTGTGTGCTGTACACACTGCTTTGTGGCTTCCCACCATTCTACGATGAGAGTATCGAGGTGCTTACTGAGAAGGTTGCTAAGGGCCAGTACACCTTTTTGTCGCCTTGGTGGGATGATATCTCCAAGTCTGCTCAGGATCTCATCAGCCACCTCTTGACCGTGGACCCCGAGAAGAGGTACACCATCACAGAATTTCTAGCCCACCCATGGATTCGCGGCAACGGCCCTACTCCTCGTGAGGAGAAGAAGAAACCCGAAGCCATGCTGCGGGCCTTCGATTCATCGAAGTTTGAGGAAGCTGGTAAGCGCTACGACTTCCGGTCTCCTGGTGCCGTCAACCTGCGTGAGGTCTTTGATGTCGGCTACGCCGTGCACCGTCAGGAAGAGGAGGGCAAGCGGAGAGCCCAGGTCGGTGCCAAAGGTGGTCCCGCTAGATTCCTGGGTGGTCTCAATGAGGAGGACGAGGAGGATGCGGATCGTATGCAGATCGATGGGCAAGAACCCGAGGCGGCTGCCAAGCCGAATGCGGCAACCCATGCTCTCGAGCAAAGTATGCGGAAAACCAACATCCGAGACCAGGAACAACATCAAGAATCCCGAGGCCGGGAGCGCGAGCGAACTGAGAGGGGCTATGGCCAGCATTCGGCAACAGTGGCTGCAGCCGCCCGCCAACAAGTTCGTGATCGGAATCGCCAGCGTGGGGCATTTGAGCTCAACCTGGACAACGCCACTTTGCTAGGCAAGAGAAACAAGAAGGTTCCCGTCATGGGGGCTTAGGAGCCCAATGATAAGGGTTCGCTACGTGCCTCAGCAAGAGCTAGGCACTTTAGTATGGATGGTGCATCACCATCGAAGCCTCGAACCTTTCGCCGACATTCTACGGAACGTCTCTTCACTTTTGAGGACTACGATTTAAGACCCAGGGTCCTCCAGTAGGTTTTCGACATTGGCCTTATTGGAAAGTCGTCATGCGGCTCGAGAGGGCCGAGACTGAGCACATCCGTCGGCAGGGGAATGTCAGGTTATTCTGAGACTGCATTAAGGCGCACGGAGTATCGGGCAATGACACGGCCCGGTCTATTCGGGATACAAGACTATTTGCACACTTTTATGCCATGTAATTTTTCTTTTTCTGTTCAAGGGCAGAGGCAACGGTTGGGGGCTCTTGTTCTATGATATGTTGAAGAGAGGAGGGGAGACCGAGACAGGTAGGGAGTGGACGGCAATATCCTTTGGGCAACATTATCCATCCATAGGCTGGGAGTTTGGGAATCTCGTAATGCTTTCAAATGACGTATGTTGAAGACTGAGGCTGTTGGTGGATAAAGTGTTTTTTGCATATCTTTTGTCCTGTGAATGAATGTAATGGAGTATCTGGATATGAAGTGAGTTGGTTGACACAAGCTTAATAGGCGTCTTCATCCTCGTCGTCATCATCATCATCCTCCGACTCGCTCTCTGAGGGTTCTTCACCTGTACCCTTTTTGGATTTATCAGGATGAGACTCGTGTCTTCCAAGGGTGCACCCTTCTGTGTCTCCCAAACCATCGCAGCAGTTCCATACGAAGCCCTCTGGATACTCTTCGCGCATCTCGGCCGAATCAATAATGCCGTGGCAGTTTTCGTCATGGTCTGCCCAAAACAAGCTATCATAGTCGGGTTCAAGCTCTCCTACAGCCAGTCACGAATAGTTTCTCACCATGAGGGTGACATACTCACCCCAGTGGTAAACACAGGCCTCTTTGTGGTTATCGTCGTTGGTGAAGGCCTCACCGCATTGCACGCACACAAAGAGATCATCCTTGGCCTTGCGCTTCAGTGAGGTCTCGGAAGAGGCTGCGGCTTGCAGAGCCTCGTAATGCTGGAGAGCGTGTCGCCGAACTGCTCTATCCTCGCATAGCGCGAGCAGGATGGCGCGGAGCTGCTGCTCTGGGGCGTTGATCATGTCGTCTATAGTTGGCATATTGTCCGATGTGCCCAATTGGGGCTGGCTTGCTTCGGGTGAATTGATTAATTGATGGTATAATTAGATTGTTTGAGTGATGTAGGTACGCCGGTGCAAGGATTGAGTTTGTTCGCCTCCGGCCTTTTTCAGTCGCGTTTGTTCCCGGCTGCACGAACGCCAAAGGCTTAATTATTGGAAAGCCCCAACGGCAATTGAAAAAGCCACTCATGAACCCAATGTTTCTCTACAAGCCAATTATTTCACTGATACAGAGCCAATTACGTCACTGGTTTGCCGGGATGGCGTTGTGAGCAAGGGTCCGGTACTATATCTCGTTACAGGTGTTGGTTGCGAGACGGCTGGCAACCAGCGTTTTCCAGGCCACAGTCGCATTTTCGTTTGATATCGAGGTGCAGTGATCCACTGTCAACTCGAGACGATAATTGCACACGTGATTTCAGTGTTTGACACTGTCGGAATAGATGACATGAATGCCCTGGTGGTCCCTTGTCTTCCTGGCGTTTCCTCTTCACCGTCGTCCTTGTCATTCACTATCTACTTTAGACTTGGTTATTCAACATCAAGCTCTTATTCCTTCTTTAAACCTCATTCAGATACCAAGGGAAGATCAAATCACATTAGCCAGCACGATCAAAGACATTATCCTCACATCCTTGCATCACAGCAAAAGAAAACCCGCACATTCTTTGCAGCCGCGTCACAGGGCGTGATCAACGCATGCTTCATGCCTCGACAAAACTATCCCAAGCTTCGATAATCTAATAAAAACCTATTGCTTTCGAAGATTCTGCAAAGATCGCGATCTTGATCCTACATCATGCGTTACATCATGAAAGTCGTCACTCTCTTTGCGGCTCTCGCAATTGCCAAAGGCTGTGATCAGCCCAGTTCCCCTAGCTGTGTCTCCGGGGTACACATCATCGTTGTCAGAGGCAGTACCGAGCCTCAAGGGCCAGGAATCATCGGAGAGGTAGCCCAGAAGATCTTGGAACGAATCTATGATTCCGATATGGTTTCCCTCAAGTACCCAGCAGAGTACGATCCGTATGTTGCGTCGCAGACAGAGGGTGTCAACACTCTCACCGAGATGGTCAAGAAATACACCAAGACGTGTCCCGATACCAAGATGATTCTTGTTGGGTTTTCTCAGGTAGGTTGGAACAAAGAGTTTGCCTTGCTTGTGTTGAAAGAAGGCTAAGTCGACACAGGGCGCCCATATCATTGCCGATGTCATGTGTGGCGCCAGCTCGGATGGATTTCCGGCCACAAAGCCCCAGCCCAAGAACATTTCCAGCCAGGGTAAGTTCTCTCTTTTTTCTAGTACTAAGATCGGATACTGACTTGATACAGTTGCTGCGGTTGTTCTGATGGGCGACCCCAGCACAACCAAAGGGCAACCCTTCCACATGGGGAGTAGCCACGGCGATGGGGTAAGTCAGGATAAGAACTGGTTGACAACAAGCTAGTGAGAAACTTACTAAATGGCCGATGCTAGATCTTTCCACGCCAGCGACCCGGTGGATGCCAGTGCATCTCTGACAGGACCGTCTCATTTTGTGATGCAGGCGATCCGTTCTGCGAGGCTGGCGGCAGTAGCCTAGACGTCCATATGAACTACGTGACAGTGTACGTAGATGTTGCTACTGATTTTGCCGTTTCCATGTTTCACCGCGCCTGAACGGAATGAACAAGATTCACAGCCCTTTTTGATCGGAAGTGGTATCGATAGGGGGCTTTGTCCCCCGTGATTTGTACATGGACCTCGACGATGATATCGGGATAGTCATAGATGGACCAAGTTGCAGATATACTTAGAGAAACTGGCAGCCATCTCTGTCAGAATGACTAGACATGAGGAAATACTTGGCAATTGCTGATCAAGGCAAGCTATAGAGTAGCTGAGTCACGCCTCTTCTAGCAAACCTGATAGCTGCCCTCTCAACATATTATTCTCGTAGTTTCAGTTGATTCCAAGCTAGATGGGAAGCCTGCATTTGGGATCGCAAACACGTGATGCCGGTGTTTGGCACTGTCAGGACGGACGATGGCATTGCATCCATTGTTTGTTTTCCTCCTCCCTCCTCCCATCCTCGCTTCCTTGCCTCACTCTCACTCTTGACTACCCTCACCTTTCATCCAACGCCAAAGATCCACCAGCACAAAGCGATCAGAAGCCAAGTCCTTTATCCTGTCTCTTTTCTGAGACACTTCAAGTATAACAGATATATACCCTCAGTGAGCCCCTTCCAGCACCACCATCCCACGCAAAAGATTTCTTCCTAACCCCTTTCGGTGGCCTTTCAGATCAAAGACATCGACGCCATGATTTTCTTCCTCCTTCTTTGCCTCCTCCTGCTCGCCCAAGCTTCGGCGCAGGGTTCCGGATGCCCTTCCGGAGCGCACCTCGTCGTCGCTCGTGGAAGCCTGGAACCTCAAGGGCCAGGTATCATGGGGAATATATCCGCCAAGCTTCTTCAGCGCATCCCCGGTTCTGATATGGAATCGCTTGTTTATCCTGCTCGTTATGAGCCCTACGTCCCGTCCCAGACCGCAGGTGTCGAGGCCATGACTAACCTCCTCCTCGGCTACGCCAAGAAATGCCCCAAGACCAAGATGATTGTCCTCGGCTTTTCACAGGTGAGCATGTCTTGGTTTCTTTCACATGAAATCTCTAACGAAAAAAATAGGGTGCGCACATCACAATGGACGTCATGTGCGGTGCCAGTTCAGACGGGTTCCCGGACACCGTGCCGCAGTCCTCCTTCGTCGCTGGAAACAGTAAGCATTCGAGAACCTTTCTCAATGAAACGTTTGCTAATAAATCCAGTTGCAGCTATAGTCTTGATGGGAGACCCTAGTCTCACGGTCGGTCAGCCTTTTCTCGTTGGTAGCAGCCACGGAAGCGGAGTATGTCTCTCCAACTATACCCAAAATGCTGAGTCTTCGACAACCAGCTAACATTTCTCCAGATATTCCCGCGACACAATCCTGGTGGCTGTCAGCTCATTGCAGAAAAGACCATTTCTATCTGTGATTCTGGGGATCCGTTCTGTGAGGCAGGCAGCCATAATTTAGCAGTCCACATGGCCTATGTCAAGGTCTGGGGCGAATATGCCGCCAACCACACCATCACCACATTCCATTCGGCCCAGAGATAAATCGTAACATGCTGGTCGTCCGTTTCCTATGTTTACTGATAGGGAGGTGAATATCGGTATTTGGCAAGGACTATAGATACATCCATCACATACCCACAGCGATGTATATAGAAAACAACCAGTACGGTGCAGCATGGGCTTGAGACCACCTGGAGCTTGTTCAGATAGTGTTTAGAAAGCACTCAGTTCAAGATGTCCAATGCCAGATATCGTAAAACACTTGATTCATACCTTTATTTACACTTCAGGTGTTAGCAACTTTCGAGGCAGGCGGTTATTGATCACAGAGTTCAGCGTGGACGACACTCACGATGTATTTGCAACTTGAAGTGAATGGTGGTTGTGAAATGGTTGATATTCTACATAGTTGTACAAGACTTGTCTTCTTTCTTCATCTAGTCATTAACGTTAAGTCTCGTCTGTCAGTCTTGTCTGTATGTCTGTCTATCTTGGTGGAGGAAACCCAAAGTCTATCCATGTTTCCCGTAAAAAGATCGCTATTCTTCCCATAACCCAAACGCCGCAACCATGCCAATCCGATGCCGATGAACCTTTCCCATAGTGTTACACGCTTTCGTAAACTCTTATTCTTACATGCCATCAATATCAGGCAAATCTCTCCTGTCAGGTCGATTTCTTTTTTTTTTTTTTTTCTCTTTTTCATAGGTGCCACTCTTCATGTGGGATGATCCACCCCGCGGCCTCAAATAGAGGCAGAGAGTCTGGATATGACAACGTGAAGGGCACCCAGAAGGTGTCTGAGGCCAGATGCGGAGCTCTCTCGGGGGTGAGCATGTGCTCTTCTTGCTGCATGTCGACAATTCTCTCGAGCACCCACATCATTTCCTTGCCGAGAGCTTCTTGTCGCCGGAGGTCGGCGTGCTTCAGCTCGTTCACGTAGGTCCTGGCAATCTCATCGGCCAGGCCGGCAAGTGAGAGGATGGTGGCCTCTGAGGCTCCGACTCTCACGGTGTGGGCAGAGTCAAAGTCGTGGGGGAACCTGACGCGGACTTGGCGGAAGAGACCGTCTGACGTGGCGACGCCCCAGATGTCCTGCTTCCCGGGAACGGCGATCATGCCCTGGACCCTGGCCCAGCAATTCTGGGCCTCGCGGGTGTGGGCAGGGCAGATGATGCTCACCTTGAAGGGCTTGATGTGGTAGCCGTAGAAGGACATGGCGGCGAGGCCGCTCACTGCGTAGGGGATGTGGCTGAAGTGGGCGGCGATAAGGTCGATCAGCTCAGTGACCGTCTCGCGGCCCATGGCGCGATCTGTGGCGCTAATGACTCCGATGTTGCTCACGGGCGTGGGCGAGCAGTGCAGCTCAGTCATGGCCCGGCGGTGGTGAGGGTGAGATGAGGTTGACGGGGTCAGGCTGAGACTGCGCGACCTGCCATGGTGGTGCTCATCGAGCCTCTGGTGAGTGCTCTGAGGCGGGCGGCTCCTAGAGGAAGACCGACTCTCCCGGCGGCCTCGCGGACGCGGAAAGGCCTGATTTGGGCGAGGGGTTGGCGCTCGCGGTCGCTGCTGGACGACTGGCGGGCGCGAGCGGTCTCTGGTGCTGGCGATGCTGCTGCGCTTGTGCGCTGAAGGTGCAGGGGCACGCGTTGGCTGTGGCTGTGGTGTTTTTGTTTTTGGTGGTGGGTTTTGCTGGTGTTGATGAGGCCGCTTCTGCTGTTGCTGTTGCTGTTGCTGTCGCGGGCGCGGCAGCTGGGGCCTCTGCTGCTCATGCTGTCTTGGAGGCGTGTTCTCCCTGGACCTCCGTGCCTGATGGACACTGTGAGAAGACCTTCTGGAAGACGTGGAAAAGGCGCTCAGCAGTGAGCGCAGAAACGATCCAAAAGCCATGGTCTCAGCATCCGCCGGAACAGAGCTGGCGGCTCCCTTCTCTGGTCAAGGGGCGTATAGGCGAGAGCTTACCAATATTGGTTCGATATAATCTGCTGTGGTCTGCTCTGGTCTGCTCTGGTTATTACAAGACTGTGGTCCAGTTTTTGGGTATCAATGGATCTCGGCCGTAGGCGAGATTGAGCAAAAAGGGGCTTTGACAGGTCAACCTGTTCTTTTTCGTTTGTTGCGTGCGTGCCTTGCTTTTTCGCTTGGTCTCTAATAAAGTAAAGAGACCCTTTCAGA
>JAADYS010001640.1:0-23587 GCA_012931995.1 Fusarium albosuccineum | reverse complement strand
CTGCTATAGGGTAGGTTATTTTTAGGTATACAGTATGCTGGGTCACATACTTGTCTGGGTCACATGCTTATCAACCACGTTATATTTTATTTATTTAAGTAATTAAATATTATAAACTAATAGGCCTTATTACCTACTTTAATAATAAAAAACCCTACTTTTCCTATATTAGTAAGGGTACCTCATAAGTCTTAGTAGGGGGCACTATATAGCTTATATATATCCACAGTGGCAATAACTTGCTGACTAGCCTGTTGATTTTTTCTAGAAGCACGGCGGATCCGATATAGAATTCTACTAGTTTTTCTAGAAGGATGCTAAGCAGATCATCGAGCCTCTTATTTCATTAGCTGCGACCCAGAGCTGTCTCGGGTATCCCAGGTCGACTGGATCATCATGGTTCGACTGTGGGTCGGCGCAGTGATTTCCAGGCGGCCTGTGCTTTGATAGACGCGCCTAGATTCGTTTGCAATCTCACATCAACACAATGGAGCGCTGCCTGCGTGGGGGAACCTCAATCTTGGATTCTAGACAAACAAAGTTACGAAACGAGCCAAGCAATACCTACAGTGTATTGAGTTGTTTGACCAATCACAGGCTGAGGAACTATCGGCATGTGGCATACGATTTGGCATATTCAAGTTCAATCTATCCCTCTCCCAAACAGTAGCTGAATGCTCACACTACTGCCGCATCTGAATTCTCCTATTTGAAAACAGCATCACAGGCGCCCAGTTGAACTCGGACCTGCTGTGTTTACTAACAATGATCTAGTGTTGTATTGAGAACGGATAGATCTGCATCTGTTTCATCCGAGCTTGACAGCTTCCAATTGCCATATCGCGTATCGCCCAAGGGGATCAACAAGGCCCCAGTATACAAGCAACATTGACCCATCTTTACAAGCGAGCATCCACTACAAGGGAACGCACGGAGCTCACGACGGTTTCTAATACCAAATCCAACATGGTATTCAAGCGCAGCGGTTCGTATGTCAGGAACAAAGCAGGGCTGAGGTAACTATTGTGTGATGACAAACCACACGAGTTCATCGCGCGCGCGCCGGAGACCGGGGCCTCTGAATGACAATGTGATAGTCACCTTGCTTCAGAATGTGGCAACATGACCGAGGCAGGCATCAGGTGATGACAAACTACAGGCGTCCGTCGCGCGCGCGTCGGAGAGACGAGAGACATCAACATGCATACACGAACTTGAGCTGCTCCGCATCGAGCCAAGACAACATCGGTCTATTCGGCATTCCGAGGTTCCATCCACTACAACACCCCTCATTTATGCTCAACTGTCGATCATGAACAGTATTTAGAGTCACCAAGTACGCTCAAATACCTAATGTTTTTGAATCAGAGTTACTCTTGAAAAGTCAAACATCAATATGGCCAAAAAGTCCCCTTTCAGTCTACTTGCTATCCTCTTCGCCGCTACAGGTTCGCTGGCTGCAAATTCAACTCTCTTCAAGCATGGAACCGTCATTGGCTTTGATGCAGAGACACAAACTCCCAAGCCTCTATACAATACTTCCATCCTAGTCACTGGTGACACCATCGCTGCCATCTTTGGCGCCGACGAGGACGACTCTATAGAAATACCCCAAGACACAGAAATCGTCTCGGCCGAAAACAAGATCATCTCGCCCGGCTTCATCGACACGCATCGACACCTCTGGCAGACTACCTACCGGACCATTGCCTCCAACATCACCCTGTTGGAATACATGGCCAGGTACAGCCCTAGATCCCGGGTCCCGGATCTGTTTACTGCTGAAGAGTTCTATCTCTCTCAGCTCGTTGGTCTTTGGGAGGCCCTCAGCGCCGGCGTCACGTCACTGCTGGACCACGCCCACAACGTCAGGTCCAGGGAAATTGCCGAAGCTAGCCTGGATGCATACGCCGACAGTGGTGCTCGTGTCTGGTTTGGATATGGCTTTGACCCAAGCGACGACTTTCCCATCGCTGAAAGAGCTGCGCACGTTCGGCAGTTGATAAGCGGCGAGCAACTATCAGGGGGTCTTGTTGAGATGGGGATGGCCTTTGATACTTGGACTACTGCGAGTGAAGCAGAGCTGGAAGAGGTTATCAAATTGCTCAAGTAGGTGCTTTACATCATTTGCTTGATTAGTCTAACAACCTGCCACAGGGAGAACCAATTATCTATTCTCACATCACACTGGCTGGATGGACCGTGGGCTTTTGGCCACAACCCTTCCTTGTTCCAGCGCCTGGATATCCTCAACGAGAGCTTTCCCATCGTCTTTTCTCACGGCACATATATATCCCCAGCTGAACACAAGCTTTTGAAGGACTACAACCACTACGTTTCCATCACTCCAGAGTCCGAGATGCATTTCGGTCACACCAACTACGAGAGCGATCTGATTATGGACCAGGCCGCCTTGGGAGTCGATACCCACGCTACTTTTTCTGGAGACATAATCACGCAGGCTAGGATGTGGCTACAGAGCATCCGAATACGTTCCTTTAGAAAGACGCTTGACGGCTAGAAGATACCCCGTAACAATCCCATATCGGTCAACCAGGCATTTCATCTGGCAACGCGTGCCGGCGCCCAGGCTCTTGGCCGCGACGATCTTGGAACTCTCGAAGTCGGGGCCAAAGCCGACGTTGTGACATTCAACGGCGAGTCCATCAACTTGATTGGATGGAAAGACCCGGTTGCTGCCATCATCTTGCACTCCCACGCTGGCGACGTTGTAGATGTCATGGTTGGCGGCAACTTTGTCAAGAGGAACGGCACTCTGACTGCAGAGAGTCTCAGGAATGTCACTGAGAGATTCCGGCGCTCGGCGGCAAGAATCCAGGAAGAGGCTGTCAAGGTGCCATATGTTGTACAAGATGGGCTTGTCCCAAATGCTCTCGTTGAAGCGGTTGATGCTGTCAGGGGTCCTGCTACAGGTTATTAAGTCTGACTATTATCCTCGATACAATTATAGCCCGAAATAAGCTCAATCGCAAAGCGTACTCGTCTGAAGGTGGAGCATTTCCATCCATAAACCCATATACACTCTTCATTGATATGCAGTTGAGATACAGATTAGGAATGACGCCTTGGTTAATACAGCCCGCTTTCAACAACGCCTCATCTGGCTGACTCGCCCGCCACAGCCACACTCAGTCTTGGCAACCTCAAACAGTTTCATAGCAAAAAGAAACCCTCCCAGGGAATGATCCCATGCAGTTCATACCCAACGAGCAAAAATGTGATTCCGCCCGGGCTCGAACCGGGGACCTTCTCGGTGTTAACGAGATGCCATAACCAGCTAGACCACGGAACCTGATCTGTGATTGGTTGAGAAATGAGCCTGATGCTACAAATTATATGGACCTGGTGTCTGGACACAACGAAAAAGAAGCAGACTTGACGTGGAAGACACATATTTGGTTACGGGGCTGTTCTGTCAGATGCTCCAAGTCTTTGCCTTGTTCTTTGTTCCCAACACCATCTGGACATCACAATGGCACATGAGCAGGTAATGAATAGCTTTCGCAAACAAACAGTCTCTCTTTTTGGACGATATCTCTCATTTAATCTTACAACCAAGAAAAATCAACTTAGAAGCCCAGGATCTCTTCCTTGCGCTTCTGAAGCATGTAGTAGTACTGCTGTAGGGGTAGAGTCTTGGTAGGCGACCGCTCTCCTTCATAGGTGCCCTTTCCATGACCATCGAAATGAACCTTCCAGGCTATCAAGTTGTTAGTAAATCAAACCAACCCGTGTTTTGCATGAAAACTTACTGCTGGCATCGAAGCCAAGGTACGACCAGCTGTCGTTGAGGTAAGCCTTCTCAGTGCCAACCTGGATCGTCTTGACCTGGCCCATCTGACCAGGGGCAGGGCGGAGCTGCTTGAGGTCGGCGACAAGCTTGACGAGACCAGTGACAAAAGAGAGGGCAAGATCCTTGGCCAAGCACTCGTGCTGGCCATAGCTGAAAGCGGTGACGTTGTCCGACTTGCGCTGGGCGTCAAATTTATCGGCATTGGAAACCTCCTTGGGGTTTCGGCCAGCTTCGCCCTGAAAGATGGTTAGCATGTTCGTCATCTATGGATACAGTGAAGAATTATCACTTACGAGCATCATGACCACGACGTTTCCGGGCTGGATGGACTTGCCCTCGAGCTCATCAGGACCAGTGGCCACGCGAACGTTGCGCTGCGAGCTTGTCAGACGCTGAGCCTCAGCCACGTAGGCATGGAGAGCGGCATCATCGCCCTTCTGAGCGATGGCCTGGACTTCAGCCCAGATGGCCTTGTTCTCCTCACGCAAGAAGAATGCAAGAACCTCGTAGAACTATGAAGACATTCATATCAGCACTAAATTTGGGTTGGATGTCAAGGAATTATGAGCAACTCACCGAAGTAACGGGAACACCAATTCCACCGAAAGCTGTGAGCCACAGGTTGTCGACGACTTCATCAACCTTGTTACCTTGGGAGAGCAGTTCCTCCACGAGCTTAAAGCCACAAGAGCGCAGCGAATCCTTCTTAAGGTATGACTTTCGGCCGACCTTGCTGGAGATGGCGGAAGCAATGCCAAGACCCATGCCGCGGCCGAGGACAACCTCGTCGACGAGCTTGCGGGTAGAGCTGGTAACGATTGTGACACCCTCTTGAGCACGGCGGCGGCGGTTCCAGGCTTGGCCGGGGTCGTTGTTGTTGACACCCCAGACACGGATGTCAAGAAGAGCTCGGTAAAGATCAGCAGTCCCCAGAGTTCCATCGGGGTTCTCGTCGTGACGCAAGTCAAAGTAGAATAGGTCAGCAAGAAGCTGCGTGTTGAGAGGGATAGCGACGTCGCGGATGATGTCAATCTGCTCGAGGCCCTCCTTCAACTTGAAGGTCTCCTGCTGAATCAACTTAGCGCCGACACGTTCAACGAACTCGTGAATGGCGCCATGGAGGTTAGGAATCTTTGCCATGGCCTTTGTGAAGTTGGCGCGGTGTGTGTAGTTGCGAGGCTCATCACCTGCCAGCATAAACCAGCCGTAGTCCTTCTTACCCGGGAACAGGTTGTTGAGAGGCTGGAGCCAGGGCACGACAAATTTCTTGGGGTCACCAAGCGTCTTCTTGATAGCCTCGTTGGTGAAGACCACAACAGGCTTGGGTGGGGGCTTGGGGTCGGCAGTCGAAAACTGGTCGAGCGTGCCGAGTTCCTTGGCGATGCCCTCATTGGCCTTCTTGGTGTACATGGGCTGCATTACAGCGACAGAGTTGAAGGGGAACCAGTTGGGGACACCTCGTTGGATAAGCTTGTATAGCATCGAGCCACCAAGCGTCTTGTAATCCTGCTGCACCTCGTTGTAGCCCCAGGCGGTGAGGTTGGAGACAGTGTAGTCGATGGTGTTGAATCTGTCTGAGCGCACGAGAGTGACAGCATCAGAAAGAACGGCTCGGCCGACAGAGTATGTCGGGCAGATGCCACTTCCGGGGTTGCGGGCCGGCTTGATGTCCTCGATCATCAGACCGGGATACAGCTCGACCATGTCAGGGTCTGTGTAGAGCTGCTCCAGAAGTTTGGCAATATCGGCGTTTGAGTTTACCTCCTCAAACTTCGTGTATCGTTTGAGTCCAAAGAACTCCCGGAACTCGTTGAGCGACGCAACCTGCCACTTGCGAGCCTGCATGATACCGGCGACCTCGACGACCTTGAGGGCCTTGGGGACCATGCGGGCGCCAAATGTACCAGCAGGGTCATCCATGGACTCCTTGAGAATGCGGACGAGGTCTTCGTCCTTGAACTTTCCGTCTTCGCCACGCTTCAGATCGTCGAATGTACGTTTGCTGGGGTCCGCGGGAGTGTCTGCCTCAAATTTCTGCAGAGCCTTGCCGAGATCCACCAAGCTCAACTTCTCAAAGTCTTCTGGGTTTTGTCCGGGGAATAGCTTGAGGAAGAAGTCGTTGATCCAGCGTTCATCTCTCTTGGAGATGCACGAGTGGAAGCGATACAGTAGGTTAAACTCAACACTGACCTGATTACCAACACCGCGGGGAACACCTTCACCGTCGAATTGCTTGTCAATTGCAACACGAGGGTCTAGAGTCCAGTCACTCTTGGAGTGGTGAGTGTTGGTGATAGCACGTAGGTAGTCATGTAGGCAGATATTGATGTACAATCCGCCAGTAATCAGACGAGCAACGTTGAAGAGATCGTGGTCCTGCTTGGCCACAGCCTTGGCCCTATCCTCAGGGCTTGACTCAGGAGTGCATGCCAGACTGAAACGGCTGTTCTCATTGATCTTGAGAAGGATATCTGCAACATAGTTGTGGAAACGACTGTACAGCACAAGCATGACGTTGACGCCGGCAGGCTGTCCGAGCAGACGCTTCTCGTGGAAGGTATCGGGCTTAAGCTTGCCCTCCTTCATTGTACGAATCTCCAGCTGGTCTCTGAGGGATGATCCATACAGAGGTGCCAAGTCTAGATACGACGAGGTGTCGGACTTGTTCCCGTCTGTGCGGTTGGTTCGGAAGATGTCGTGAATGATGATAGCGGCATGGTAGAAGAGCATGGAGGAGATACCAGCAGGGTTCTCCTTGAAGTTCTTGTCATCACGAGCCATCAGAAGATCGAAGAGCAGACCAGGATCGGGCTTGACGCCGTGAAGTCGCTTCTCAGTCCTGACCGACTTGGCATAAGGAGTACCGGCTCTGCCTAGGTTGGGCTCTAGGATGTTGTTGAAGCTGCCGTCTGGCATTCGGTACTGGTGTAGGCCATCTGGTGCTTGAGGGACCTGCTCTCGCAGCATGATATCGCTGTCCGGCGCCTTGAACTCGATAGTGTCGTAGACGTCGCAATTGTGCTTGTGGGCAGGCTTGTCTGAGTTGACAACCTCGTACTTGACGTCACCTCCGACATAGCTCAGGGGAGGGTGCTGAAGGTTACCCCATAGGGTATCAATGAGTTTGTTGGTGAGTGCCGTCCTGGCTTTGGACTCTCGGGGCAGGGCGGTGAGAATGCCGATGAGGATCTCAGTGGTTCTGCTCCTAGTTAGCAGTGCTCTACCCTTATACAGAATGTAGATGATTCTTACCCCTTCTTGTCATCGAGAGGCACGCCCTTACTCAAGAGCTCCTTGATGAGCTCTGCAAGCTGTGCTGGAGACGCTTGGCTGCGGACACCAGCATAGTCTTTGAGGATATCCGCGGCAAGCTTCACGGGGTCGTTAAGAAGGGCCTCAGTGTCCTTCTTCTCGGATGCGTACGACTCTCCGGCCTGAAACTTCTCGTTGAAAGACATGATGGAGCTTCAGGACTGGTCTTTTGCTTGTAGGATGGGGGTATAAGGTGAAAGGGGATGGGGGCAAAGTCCTGGATCTCGTCCATCTCCAGCTCTTCCACAAGCTCCATTTATACCACAGCATGATGTCAAACATCGACACCAACCCCTCACTTAGGGTCCATCAGATCAGGGACTCGCATTCCCCTCGATCCCCATGTCTGAGTAAAGTGGCTTGTGTCGGGCCATGGAACTCAGTGATACGAGTCCCCTTAGACGCAGGGTGAAGTATGGCCGGGTCCAATGCGGTGTCTCCGGATGGTCAACGATTCAACATTTCAGAGCTGAGAGGGCCCAAGCCATGACGAAAGGAGGCTTGTGGTGATGATTATGGATGATTTGATTCGTCAAGGTCGTGATTCGTTGGGAAGGAGCTGCACGACAGCATCGAGCTGAGAGACAATGTTTCACATGCTGTCCCTTGGAGGCAGGAGGCCCAAGAGATGTGTGTGATCTTTCAGGTTTGACGAGGCCGAGGTCAAGACGGGAAAGCCGGAGAGACGCGCAACGAGGCCTACCACATGTCAATAACGAAGAATATCACTGCTGCTGTCGTCCCAATGGCAGCCACTCTGCTGCAGACGGCCCGTTCCGGTGGTGAATTGCGTTGGCCAGAGGTCATCACATACCTGCGAGGGAGTATTGGCAGACGGGGCATCGGCCGAACGAGATGTCTGTCTCAAACAGTGCTGACCGGTTGCCCATGAGGCTGATGCTGGGCAACCAAACAGGTCAGACAGAGGGGTCATCACGGAGACGACGATTGGGCGCATGCAGATGCCGAGAGAAGAGGCATCCATCTGTGCCCTCAGTGACAAGAGCAGTCCCGCAGTGTACGACGTCAACTGAGGGGTTTCCAAGACCTACAGTTGGTGTGGCATTCTGTTGGTGTTTCCTCAAGCCATGTCTTGCCTTCCTCTGGAGGAGGAAACAAACCAGATGCCTCAGGCGGAACTGGACAATTGGCGGCTACTGTCGGCCAGCGTGCAAGAGCAGGCCAATTGTTTGTCTTTTCCAAGCAACAACTCGGGAATTGAGCCTGAATTGACAGCAATTGGACAAACTCGATAAGCTACAGCAACGACAAAGCTCCCTCGTCAGTCCTGAAGCTCCCAAGACAATGTCTCAAATAGCTGGCGGTGATTAGGTTGCCTCTAAAATGGCCGATCCCCTCTGACACGCTCCCATTAGACACGGCTACCTGCAGCCAGCTCTGCCGATCTTTTCCCCGCGCCAGCAAAAGTTACTCTCTCGGCCCGTGTCACGCACAAGCAAGAATCCTTGTCTCAGCTCCAGGACAAGACCTTTGCTCTCCCCGCTTGAGGTAACACTTGGGCATTTCTCAGCTGGAACAAGCATCAGCGGCCGCGTCGCTTCTGTAGCCGAGGCGGTAAACCTCTTCCCCGCTCCTCAATCCCGTTTGTGGCTTGCTGAGAATTATGACTCGTAAGCCAATAGACCCTTCAGCTAAGCTCCCTATTCGCAATCCCTCATCGCCACAGAAGCAGAGCACAACCAAAAAGTCCCTCCGGCATATACGTCCCGTCCCGTCCCAAACCTCTTCGCACGCAGAGAATCATGGCTCTGGCAAATGTTCCCTCCTGTGGCGGGCTGGATGTGCTACCTGCGCTTTCAGGAATCCCGAACCCGTGGCTGCACACGTCCCCTGACCACCTCCTGGCCAGGCAGAGATGAACTTGCAGAGCCGATTGGATAGTCCCAAAGTGATAATGAATGCAAGAGAGCAATCATGGATATTCCACAACATGTGCATCAGTTGATAAAGGAAGTCGATGAGCCCTCAGAAGCCCCATTCTCTCACCCGGTATCAACTCGAACTAAAAAGGAGGGAGAAGAATACCCCCTTGTTCGTTTCCCACTCTTCTTCGTCTTCACTCGACCAGTTTGACTGTCCATCATGCCTTACATGCAGAGCACTGACGCTCCAAAACCCAAGAAACTCATCCTTTGCTTCGATGGCACTGGAAATACCTTCAGCGGCTCCAATGCCGATACCAATGTTGTCAAGATCCTCAGCAAGCTGGATCGTAACCATCCTGGCCAGTACCATTACTACCAGAGTGAGTTCTCCTTCTTCCCTGTAAAAACTTGTTCTTAACCTCTCGACTAGCTGGCATTGGTACCTACGATATTGGGGAGACATCTGTAAACAAGACAGTCTTGGGCGAGATGCGCAGTTCCATCTCTCAAACCATCGATCAGGGGTTCGGTACCACTTTTGATGCACACGTCATGGCAGGATACCGGTTTCTGATGAGATACTATGAATCTGTAAGTAAAACAACTTGAATTCTGCACTTGGCCGGCATGAGAGAGCATTGTTAATCTACAACTATAACAGAACGCCAAAATCTACATCTTTGGATTCAGTCGCGGCGCATTCACAGCCAAATTTCTCGCCCGCATGGTCAACAAGGTTGGCCTCCTCTGCAAGGGCAACGAAGAGATGGTCCCCTTCGCGTTCCGCCTGTACCAGCGCTACCTACAGGGCGACATTAAAGATCGCGTAGACGCACAGGGGAGGTGCAACGAGAGCCACGATCACACAAATACAAACACAAACGGGAATGCGTCCCCCTCTGATCCGCTGTTGTCCGGTAGTGCCAAGGTGCACCAGAGTCACACAACCGAGGTAGCACTCAACGAGATCACGGCCTTCAGCCAGACCTTCTGCCGCAAGGAGAAGACCAAAGTCTGTGACCACGGCGGCGAGGAGGGAGAGGAAGTTGACCAGAATATCAAGGTCTTCTTCCTCGGCATTTGGGACTGTGTGAACTCAGTCGCTGTCCTGGAACGAAAGACCCCCGTCCCTGTGCCCGTAACGGGAACGGCAAACTATGTGCGACACGCCGTGGCTGTCGACGAACGCCGAGTCAAGTTCAAGCCAGCTCTCCTCGCTCAAGAGATTCGTGTATCCAAACACAACCACGACGATGAGGACATCAAGGAGGTCTGGTTCCCCGGCTGCCATGGCGATGTTGGCGGTGGCTGGCCCTCGTCTGAGGACAACCCCCTGGACAATGTGGAAACAAAGATGACATTCTGGCAGCGCGTTAAAAACTTCTTGACATCACGGAAGCCGGCGGAGGCCAGCAAGAACATTGATGCTGACCGCCTGCAGATGAGTGATATCCCCCTGGCGTGGATGATTCGCGAGGTTGAACTCGTGGGTGAGAAGGAGCCCGATGCCGCAGTCCACTGGTGCGACAGCCTTCAGAAGTTCAAGTCGCTCATCAACAACGAGGACAAAAAGAAGCAGGCCCAGGATGGGTTTATCCACGACTCGCTTGCCTTTGGTTATGGCACGGCCTTTTTCAAAGTCCTTATGTGGAAGTTTATGGGTTCGTATCTTACTTTTTCTTCTGCTTGGGCATCTAACTAACCTCAGTGCACAGAGTATCTGCCCTTCATTACCCGCTGGGAGCTTGAACAGACGGGCTGGGTCAACGTCCGCTTCCCGCTCAACAAGGGCTCTGCACGAGATATCCCGCAAAAGGCAGTCCTGCATGCTTCTTTGGTCAGGCGGCTCAAAGATGACTCTTCATACTATCCTACAAACAACCACGGCTCAGACACAGCCCCTTGCTTGAAGCGCAGTAGTGATGAGGTCAAGTTTGTGGAGCATCAGGAGAAGAACATAAAGAATGAGTGGGTCAAGGTTACAGAATCCGACCCTGATCACCAGACGTATGATATTGTGCACATCGTTCAGTGATGAGGTTTGAGTTGGACTGCCTGTGGTGGTTGCAGAAGTGGGTTCTAGGCGTTAACTATTGGGTCATATAATCGTATTTTGGTTGGAATACAATATCTCGAGAATAAGAGTACTCACCTACCAGTTATCAGCTAAGACAATTGGATAATTAGTTAGTCAGTAGCCATTCTGGTTATCTGCTGGGCCGGTCGTAAGTCTCGTGTCTGTTGCCACGTTATCTGAGGAGTGGGCAAGGCGCTAGCGAGAAGGATATTCTTAATCACATGAACCCTCTTTAAACTGGCTTGGAGTTTCTGGCAATTCATGGGATATGTCACTTATCACTTGTTATTAATCATAACCCGTAAATCCTGGCGTTAAAGGTCGGTGGGCCTTAAAGAAGTTGCCCATTTGGAAACAATACCATCGATTAGATCCCAATTTCATACCTAGGTAAAAAAAAGTCTAGGAGCGTACTCTACGGTTTGTTGACCTTGTTCTATTGGCGGCAGGTTGTCTTGTGGTTTGATTTGCTGCAGATGGATATTTGCCAGTCTGTACAGCATTCCGACGATCACTTTCAAAACAAAGAGTCTCAGGATTTTTTTAAAACGCCGCCATTGGTCTCGATGTCTCTAGTGTTATTGGCAAGTTTGCCTGTAGGTAGTTGTCATTCATCTCGTGATCCATCCGATAGGCGGTTACAAATGCACGATATCTCCAAAAGTGGGACCTCCAACTTTCACTCACCTCCTCCAACAACACAAACCGCCAGAATGCCACCAACCATTGTCCTCATCCGCCACGCCCAGGCCCTTCACAACGTTGAACATAAGTTCTCCTCATCTATCAAGTTCCAGACTTATTCCGATTCATCTAACACCCCCTCACAGAATTACGACCTCCATGACCCCCCGCTCACAGATCTCGGTGTAAACCAATGCTCCCACCTCCGCAAGAACCTCATTGCAACCTTTTCCGACTCGGTCACCAACCCCGACGATGTTGCAATCGTCGTGAGCCCCATGCGTCGTACCCTCCAGACGGCCATGCTGTCCCTCGACTGGCTCGTCGAACGCGGCGTCAAAATCGAAGGAAACGCTGATTGGCAGGGTAAGCATCTACTCCGATATCCGGCGCCATCGTTGACTCATGACACTCGACTACAGAAAACTCGGACAAGCCCTGCGACACAGGAAGTGCCATATCGTCTGTTGCTCCCGATTTTCCCAAAGTCAACCTCTCCACCGTAGACGCCCTCTGGCCGGACAAGACGTCACCCGCGGCACAGCGTTACGCTCACACGAAGCGGGACATCCTCGCCCGCGGCCAACGTGCCCTAAAGGACCTGCGCAGCCGCCCCGAGAAGCTCATGTTTGTCGTGTCTCACTCCGGTTTCCTGCGTCTGGGTGTCACGGGCTACTGGTTTTTCAACAGCGATTACCGCATGTTTGACTTTGAGGCTGAGCGGGGTGCTGAAGATGACGGAGTCCAGGTGAAGCAGCGAGAGACCACCACGTCAGGAGGACTGGGACTCTCGTGGACGGATCCAGTCGCTCTCGGACTTGATCTGCCCGATGAGGGACCAGAGGTTCCCGAGGTTGATGGCGAAGCCAAGTGATGTTTATCTTGGTTATTTGGACCTCGTTAGATAGAGAATTCTAGAAGTAGAGCGGTCTATATAGACGGGTCAAAACACCAGCAAGGATAGAGAACGATGAGGTGGGTATCTCGTTGTTTTAAGCCAATATAAACCATCTTCTTGTCTTGCTTTTACGCCTCTACCTAGTATCCCCAGAGTATGATACACCATATTTTACACGCTATCCAAGACTATTCGTTAACTTCATCACTTTGACATGAAACTCTGGAATGCCGACTGGTCAATGACGACATTGCCCACAGCACGCAGCCTCTTTCTACCCTCCTTTTGCTTCTCTAGCAGCTTTCGTCTTCTGGAGACATCGGCAGCATGGAGCTTAGCAAGCACATCTTTGCGGAAGGGCTTGATCGTCTCTCTCGCAACGATCCGGTTTCCTGCTGTTGCTTGGATAACGACCTCTATCAGACAGCATTAGCAAACATAGCCAGAAGTCGAACAGCAAGAAAACCAAGTGTAAGGACCCACCAAAATGCTGACGATCAACATGTTCTTTGAATTTCGTCACCCATTGACGTCCCAGACGATCAACCTGCGATGTGTGCACCACTCGGCAGATAGCGTCGACCGGTTGTCTATTAACGAGGAGCTGAAGCTTAACCAGGTTGCTCTGTCGCCAGCCTGAGTCCTCGTAATCCAACGTAGCATATCCCTTTCTATTCGCACAATGTCAGCAGGGCGGTTTTGAACAACGGGGTAAAAATCCAAAACATACGTTGCGCTCTTGAGTTTTCCAAAGAGATCGTCGACTAGTTGAGCTGCTGGGATCTCGTACTGTAGAATGACCTGAGTGGTGTGAAAGAACTCTAGACTTTTCTGTTCTCCTCGGTTGGCCTCACACAGCTCAATGACTCGGCCAAGATACTCCTCGGGCATTGTAATCGTGGCCGTGACATATCTACGTGACGAAGATAGAGTTAGCCATATAGTGGAAGGAAAGTCAAGTTCAGGAGCCAACTCACGGCTCAAATAGTTGAGATCCACGGATCCGGGGGTGGGTCACGTCAGGAAACAAAGCTGGGTTCTGCACAATCTCATCCGAGCCATCGGGCCAGATAATCTTAGACGGCACAGTAGGCTCTGTAATGATAACGCTTCGCCCATGCTCCTGTCTTAGACGATCCTGAAAGACGGAGCAATGCAAGCTCCCCAAGAATCCCAGACGCCAGCCCGATCCTAGCGCCTCAGAAAAGTCCTTTTGGAGTGTTACACTACGGTCGTTCAGCACGAGCTGCGTGATGCTGTCGGCCAGTTGGCTGTAATCGCTCTGATCGGTGGGGAAGGCCGCAACGAATACCATGGGTTTGGGTTCCTCAAAGCCTGGGCAGGGTTCGACCTTATCCTCGGCGCCAACAGCAGTAAAGGTGTCCCCAAGTTTCGCGTCCTGAATCTTCTTCATACCCGGGTTGAAGTACACATATCCAACCTGGCCGGCACGGAGGACTTGTTGCGGGGTGGCATGCGGATATTGAATGCCGACCTGACCAACGGTATACTTCATGCCAGTACCAAGAGACACAACATTGTCGCCGGTCTTAATAGTGCCATCAAATAGCCTTACTAGTAGGACTACACCACGGAAGTTGTCATACCACGAGTCCACCAGGAGCATCTTCAGCGGTTTCTTCTCGTCGCCCACGGGATGGGGAATCCGCTCAATGACAGCAGGAAGCACATCCGGAACACCCTTGCCCGTCTTGGCACTCAGCATGATGGCGTCCTTGGGCTCCAACTCGAAGCTGTTCTCCATTTGTTCGAGCACGCGGGGAATGTCTGCGGCGGGCATGTCGATCTTATTGACCACAGGAACTAGGGCGAGATCCTGAGCAAAGGCGAGGTGAAAGTTGGACACTGTCTGCGCCTGGATGCCCTGGGTCGCATCGACGAGCAGCAGGGCGCCTCCACAGCTGGCATATGATCGAGTTACTTCGGCACGGAAATCGACGTGGCCGGGCGTGTCGACAAGGTGGAGGAGGTAGTCCTCGCCGCCATGGTTATGTATCATTGTGCATGTTTGCGCTTTGACGGTGATGCCTCGTTCACGTTCCACATCGAGCTTATCCAAGATCTGTTTATTCGCATCGCTAGCCGAGATTGTCCCCGTATACTCCAGTAGTCGATCACTCAATGTACTCTTCCCATGGTCGATATGCGCCACGATACAAAAGTTGCGATACCGTTCGATCGGGATGGCGGCTATCCGGGCGTCGAGCTCAGACGGGGTAGCCTTCGAGCTCGATTTCGGCGGCGCGGCGTACGCTCGAAAGGGATTTGTTCTTGAGAGGGGAGCACGATTGCGCGGGAACAGCTGGGCGGCGGCATCCTGGCGTGTCGGCCATGATCGTCTAGCTTGCGAAAGGCATTGCCGACTCCAGGCGCGACCAGCGCTCCAAGCCAGGCTCATCTAGACTTTTCCCGGGCACATTTGGCGAGACAGTCGGTTCTAGGTCGTCGAGGCAGTCCGCGGGTGGGGGCAGTAGTTGACGGGTTGCGAATTGGTCGAGGATTGAGGCTCAAGATGGGGCTTCTCCTCCCAAACTTTTCCCCATGATGGACGAAATCCTCTCTCGGCTTGGGAGGTACGTACCACCCGGAGTCTTTTCGGTCCCTTGCGCTTAACCGTCTTTGGCTAGGGTATGAGAGGATCCCACTAGACCTAAGGCGGTAAGAGCTGATTTCTTGTTCTTTCTTCAGCACAGTGCTGAGGTTGCATCGGTGCGCAGCAAGCGTTGAAACACGATGAAACTTAACAGACTCCGATATAGGGCCAAAGACGAAACGAAATAACGATAGTCATGTCGACAGTCTAGACCTTTTGATCGCCTTGACCGTCCTTGACCGCTTCTCCATCTCTTGACTCCACCGAGCTCACAGCAAAGGCACAGCTTCTTCAACGCAAAATAGCAATGCATTCAGTAGTATAAACGGTTTCAGCAAAAATTGAAACATGTAGATCGCTTGGGTATCGAGCCTCTCCCATCACATGGGAAACATAGCACTTCTAAGTACTTCGCCTGGTTCAAAAACGAATGCACAATGCCTCCTCATCCCGTCAATACATAGCAAACCAACGCCTTGATCATCCATCTCTTTCATTCGCGTCATGTGAGAACCCATTCGCTGCCACGTTTAATGAACTTGTCGAGCAACATCCCCAGATCTGACAGGACAAATCGGCACACGTAGAACCCAAAGAACTCGGCCGCATGCCTTGTACAGAGCTCGAGCCCAACCTGAGTCTTGTCCGCATGTCGGAGACCAGGATCTTCCACTTGTCTTGCGATTTGATCTATGTAGTTTGTTAGTATTGCCATCTTCTTTCTTTGGGTCGGCAAACTTACCAATCGCCTGAGCTGCGTCAAAGAGGCGCGCTAGCGAGCTCATATACATCGCATTCGGGCCCGTAAATTGCGCCTGCATCAGATCCCTCTTGGCTGGGCGACTCGTCGGGTTTGGAGTCATAGGTAGACTGGCAATGCTTGGCACATCCTTGCCTGTCTCTGTCCCTAACAGGCGGTTTGTGTAGGAGCTACCGAGTCCGACTGCAGAGTTCTTGGAACGAAGGCGTCGCCACGAGAATGATGATTTCCCTGAAACGCTAGCTGATCGTGGCACACCAGTTGTCGTGTCACCATCGCCGTTCGACGCGTCCTTGAATAGCGTTCCAGAGCCCTGCACACCAACTTCATTGCCAAGCTTGCGACTCAGGGCTGTCTGGACTTGTTCCAACACGCCTTCTAGAGATTGCATTTCTTCCAGGACCGCATCAGCGTCACAGGTATCAACCCTCGCGATCTTGAGTAGAGCAGCCGTGAGGAAATCGCAGTTTGCCACCTTGTCCTCGATATTCTTTAGCTTCACACCCTTAACTCGCCAGACATCCCTAGGAACGAAGAGTTTGGAACTGAGGTAACCACCGCGCGGGTGAGCCAGGGTCTGGTAGAGGCACCGCATCAGCCAAAATGGCCTAAGCATGAAATCGGTCGGGCAAGGCTCCAGAGGAACAACAGGGTCGAGACATAGCTCGTTGGGCGAGCCGGGGCTAGTTGGGGAGTAAAAGTCATCGTCGAACAGAGACAGCCCAGCCGCGTTAGTGTCCGATCTCTCCCGGAATGTGGTCGTGAGAGGCGTGGGCAGTGCTGGGACAGAGGGAGCATGTAGACTTCCGAATGGATTGCTTCCCGGAGTCCCAGGTGACATGTCTGAGCCTTCCTCGAGGTTGGTCAGTGACATGTTGCGGCTCTTCATGCTTCTCAGACTTGAGGACGAAAAGTTCTTCCTCAATCTTGTCGCCGACGGTGATCCAGAACGACCTGCAGCACCTTCATCTCCCTCAGCTGGTCCCAGCTGGCCGAAGGGTGACGGAGCAGGTTTCGTACCAGATACATCGGTCGGGCTGGACTCGAACAGTGGGGGGGATGCTGGCCTGTGAGGCGCACTCGTTACTCTCATGCCAGTATCAGCCGGGAAACCTGGCTCCAGGCTGTCTATAGGAGCAGATCTCGCCTGTGCCAGGTCTTCAGCATGGTTCTGGAGAGGAGGCCCAAGCTTAGAGGTCTCGATCTTGAGCTGCTTCGGGTTCTGTCCTGATAACCGCCGGTTTCGCACACTCTGTGCGGACGAGCCGGGTCTTTGGGGTAACTCTGGGAGGGACTGTGTTGGAGGCGGAGCGGCAGGCCCTTGGGAAATGTTTGCGAATGCCGGTGGTAGTTCTGTAACGGTAGAGAGAGAAGTGGCGCCGGTGGGAGGATTGGAGCCTTGCGAGCTGTGCCAGGTGCGTGAAGTTACGCCGCTAGAGTCAGATTCGCGGGGAATTGGTGGTTGTGCTTTGTTCGAGTTCAAATCAAGACCATAGTCGCGTGTGATTTCGTCCAGTATTCTCTCCTCTTCGTCAGAGGAGTTGTCATCGAAGAAGTCTTCCACCATTCCATGGTTATCGTAACGAAGAGGTTGCTGCTGAATTCGTCGATCCCTCTCTAGGCCCATCTCATAGGCTTCCTGCTCGGTTTGCCGGACCCGTTGGCGAGCAAGTTCGACCTTACGGAGAGCGTTAGCTACCGCCTCTTCGCCCGTTACCATTGATCCTTGACCATAGTCCATCGGGCTCATTGGCTCATAACCATCATCATATGCCGCTTCAATAGCCGCATCGAGAGCTGTATCAAATTCAGCCTCGGTTTCGCCGCTAACGGCCCGAATATGCTTTCTCCTAAAACCAAGCGAAGATGTGCGTGAATGAACCGAGGACGAAGTTGAACCTCCAGACTCGTCGATAGGGTCAAGCCAAGAATTCAAACTATCTTCGCGGAAATGGGTATGGGACACTGTCGGTTCAGTTGGAGGGTTAACTGGATGGTCAGGGATCATAGAGAAATCGGATCGGATCGGCTCATCCATATCATCTGTTTGAGGCTTGACTGGCGACAATGGGCGGCGCGGCGAGAGCGGAGCTGGCATGTATGGATCTGTAGGCCGTTGTAAAAGCAGATGATCCGGTGTGCGGAGGCGGATAGGGGATCTAGAAAAGGAAGATTGGAGCAAGCCGGGCTCCGGAGTGAGCGTGGTTACGATAGGCTTCGGCTTGTTCTGCATGCTCCTCCTCTTCCCAATCCCCTCTTGTTGAGGTGGTGACTGAAGTGTAGGTGGGGGGTGAGGACTGCGATTGTCATCCCTGATTACTCTTGTAATGGTTGCCGTTTCGAAAACTGCGGCGTGTTCAAGATCATCATCGTCGTCGAGACGCAACACAGACTCTGGCTCTGACTGTTGCGCCAGACTCTCAGGACGAGCGGGTAGAGCTTTAGACTCCTCCTCTTGCCAAGGCGTCATCTGATCCAACTCGTCAATTCGGCTGGTATAAGTCCGTCGCTACAGAAACACGAATTAGTCTGAATTTGGTGTCATGAGATTGGCGGCTTACAATTGCTTCGAGCTTGCGCTTATCTTCGTCGGCTGTTGTCTTTTGTAGGACCTGTTGTAAAAGGTCACACGCCTCCGCATACGCCTCCCGGGCACCCTCGAAATTCTGTGCATTGTCTAGTTGTACCGCAGTGTTGGCCTTTTGCAGGGCGCGGGAGAGCATCGCTTTCTGCGATGGGGGCTTGGGTCCGCGTCCCTTGTCATTGCTTCCCTTTCCAGATCGACTCCGGGAATGGCCTCGGCGAGGCGCATATGCCTCGTGGTCTTGGTCGTACGGCATGGCGGGTCGAAAAGAAGCCATGGAGCGCGCACTTGCGGGGGTTGATGTGACGGACTGCGCCGGAGAGTCAAAAGTCGTTACCAGGGACTGACTCTCGAGGGCGATTCTGGATCGCCCAGGCTCAGTTGAACCAGGGTCAGCCCCTTTGGGTTTGACGTTGAGTAGTTCGCTGAGCGCAGGAGGCTCTAAAGGCGAGAGGGAGACAATTGGAGGTAGCGCTTGCGGTAGTTGGGTGCTCTCTTCTGACGGTCTAGGCGCGGAGACGTCGGTGGTGGAGACAGAGGAAGCGCTAGGTCGTCGACTCTTCTGTAGTTTCCGTGGCGATGGCTTAGATGAGGGCGGAGAGCGGTTACTGATGCTCGTTGCATCGATGCTGGAGCGGCTACCAAATCGTGAAGGAGGGGCGCGGTGAGGCACGGGCGAGGCACGACTGGACGACACAGTCGAAGTAGACAAGCGGTTCAGCAGCCACGAGCTTTCGGCGGCGTTGTGGGGGACTTCGTTCCCAGGAACGGGCGACAGGCGGCTCGACTGCTCGTAGGTGCCAAATCTCGGAGAGGGCGCAATGTGCGGCGGCGGGAGAAGTGAGGAGGTTCGAGGCAGGCGGGCAGCCGAGGGAGCGTGATGCGAGTGCGCGTTTAGCGAGGACGAGGGTCTCGAGGGGTCGTGATATTGCCGTTGATAGTGTCGCGAGTCAGTGGGCGCGGAGGCGGAGGCGGACAGAGCCCAAGGCGGCGTGATGGCGACGGCAACGGCAGCGGCAGCAACAGTCGAGGAACGGGAGGACGACGCGGTCGGGTGTTGATGGTGGTTATGAGTGCGGGAGGAGGAGATCTGACCGTCGTGCATCCTCTGTCCAAAGCCCCGAGTCGGATCCGGCGATGCGACTGGATCCAATCCCAAGCGAACAATTTCCCCCCTTTCCCGTCTATCAATCGGCCAACGAGCTCGAATCGGTGGGTTGATTGACTGGGGACTAGGGGACTGCTAGTGGAAGCCCCCGTCCCCAGTGGTGGTGGTGGTAAGTTAGTGGTTGTGACTCGTGGAGCCTTTGAAGCGGTCGAGCGTGGGCCGTGAGCTAATGGGAGGCCCGCTTTCAGTACGGCGTAGTGACTTGTGCGTCGGTCCAGGTGGTTCAGGAGCAGGATTAGCGAAAGCAGCGGCACATGGCGGCAGCGCCGTTCATGGGGCATTGAAGGGCGGATACAGCGTGCGTCGTCGGGATCGCGAGAGGACAGAAGATGAAGCATGAACAAGTAGAGTTCGTCTCAGACGAAACGGCCTCGCAGAAGAAAGCCCAAACGCTGATAGCCCATCCCATCCATGTCAGGGGACGGAGGAGCGTACCTGCATCTCTGGTTGGTGCTGAGGTACCTGTGCTGTACCTCAGGACGTGCTTAGCCCGCGCTGCAAGGCTGGCGTTTCAAGACCAGAGGTACTTGTCTGAGGGTCTTCCCCAGCGCTTCGGCCAAGTATCGGCTGATGACAGGCTGCAAGCACGTTCGCGGGAAGCCCCTACCTAGTACCGTGCGGAACACGTTGCGCTTTGTTCTTACCAAGACAAACACTAGGCCGCTTTCAGTCGTAAATCCACGCTTTGCATCCATTGCCTTTAACGGGTTCCGAGTTGCATCAATCGGGGCCATCATCGATGAAAGCAGCTGAGCTCCAGGTGCATACAGCTTCTGGAAGAAGGCGCGTCGCCTCATACTGCGAATTGCGAGCCAAGCAAATTACATCTTGTCTTTTCCTGGGTAAGGGTTCTGTGGCCACACAGTCTATCTGTCGCGATGGCAAGCGTCGACGATATCTTCAAGGTTTGTCTATCCCTTCATCTAAGTGTTTGTCTTTTAACCAGCTTCCAGAGCTCAGGCATCGCAGGCAAGCGCAAGCTTGACCCCATTCGAGATCCAAGTGAGTCGCCCATGACGATCCCTACTATTGGCTCAAGGGTCGCGAAACGCGTTGCTAACTGAAACAACCGAAAGACGAAATCTACAAATCCGCAAAGCTGAGCGCCGATAGCTCAAACCGTCACACCCGCGTCGACGATGCGCCTCAGGATGATGACGATACCGAAGCCGGGCCAGCACCTCCACCGGCAGACGACGAAGATTTTGGCCCCGAACTGCCACCGGACGATGACGAAGGCCGCTTCTTCGGTGGAGGTATCACGAAACAAGAGTCGGAGATCCTTGATTATGTAGACGAAGCAGATGCAGGCACAGCACCTGAGAGGATCGACGCGGCGTGGTTGCGAAAGACAGCCCTCAACTTTGAGAAGCGCATCAACAAGAACGCCGAGCTCCGTGCCAAGTTCGAAGACCAACCGCAAAAGTTTATCAGTAGCGAAGCCGACCTCGACGCCGACATCAAGGGTCTCTCCCTCCTCTCCGAACACCCTGAGCTGTATCCCGAGTTCGTCAAGACAGGATGTGTCGCCAGCTTAGTCAGTCTGCTGGCCCACGAAAACACCGATATTGCCATCGACGCCATCGAAATCATGGGCGAGTTGACCGACGAGGACGTTGCGGCCGAGGACGAACAATGGAACGATCTTGTGGATACCATGATGGAAGCAGACCTGCTTGGTCTTCTAGTATCCAACTTTTCCCGCCTAAACGAGGACGATGAGTCGGATCGAAACGGAATTTACCATGCGCTCGGTGTAATCGAGAACCTGTGCTCCCGTCAGTCTGTCACCGAGCGCGTTGGCCAGGATGAGAAGCTGTTGCAGTGGCTGCTCAAGCGTATCCAGCGAAAAGAAAGCATAGTTTCACAAAACAAGCAATACGCTGCAGAGATCTTAGCTATCCTATCACAAGCAGCGGCAGCCAACCGTTCGCAACTTGTTCGCCTGGACGCAGTCGACCTACTGCTCCAACTGGTAGCACCCTACCGAAGACGTGACCCTGACAAGGGAGGAGAAGAGGAGGAGTACATGGAGAACGTTTTTGCGTCCCTAACATGCCTAGCGGATGAGGGCGAGGGAAAGGCCAAGTTCATTGAGGCCGAGGGAGTAGAACTGTGCCTCATCATGCTCAAGGAGGGAAAGAAGAGCAAGCCCCCTGCTCTACGACTCCTAAACCACGCAGTAGGAGGCAGCGCAGGAGGGGAGGTATGCCAAAAGGTGGTTGAGGCCGGTGGCATAAAAACTCTCTTCACACTATTCATGAAGACGAAGGACCATCGACTTGCAGAACACCTGACGGAAGTGTTCGCATCAATGCTGCGGCTGCTGCCAGCTAACTCAGCCGAGCGAATACGAACGCTAGCAAAATTTGTGGAAAAGGACTACGAGAAGATATCAAAACTTGTCAAGCTCCGGAGAGACTACACTGCTCGAATTTCACTAGCCGAGCAACAAAATGAGGCCGAGAAAGCCAAGACATCAGAGGACAACCGAGAGGCAGCCGAGCTAGAGTGGCTCTCTCGGAGGATCGATGCAGGACTCTTCACCCTGCAGACGATCGATGTTGTCCTGGCTTGGCTGGTAGCAGAAGATACGGGGGCAGCACGCAAGATTAGACAGCTATTAGCAGAGCGCGATGAGAGAGTGTCAGTAATCGGCGCAACGCTGAAGGAACAGCTAGATGGATTGGACACGACGGAGGAGAACCAAGATCTGAGGGATATGTTGAGCACTCTAGTCGAGTTCGTTCAGTAAACTTAATAAACAAAAGGGCGCCGTCGATGAGACGCCTCGAGGTAACCAGTTATAGAATGCATGGCCTTGCTCTCCTGTAACGATCCTCCTCATACCTGGTCTATCCTCTCCAAATCATGACATAATGGGCCGGATGTCGCTCCATATTCGTCGATTAAACATCGCCATTGCGTCGGGGTTCTTAAGACTTCTCAGGGGGAACGGGCTTAACCTCGAAGACAGCGTTCAGCAGGTTCTTGACGACTTGAGCCTGGCCCTTCTTGCCAGCCTCCTGGATGCCCTTGATCTGGGTCTCAGCCTCCCGGTTTGCCTCGTCCTCGGCCTGCTCGTTGCCCTTGCTGTGCTGCACGAATAACACACTCGGTCAGCGATTGTAAACACTTCGCTAGTGGGGAGAAAGATGTACCTCAGCCTCGAACTTCTTGTACTCGTCCTCCTTGTTGGACTTGTAATCGGCTATCTCTTGCTTGGCCTCATCACGAGCCTCCCTGACGCGCTTGGTACGGACTAAAAGGTGGTCGATATTAGATGGACTCTCGTCGAAGGATCGTCAGACGGTGGAAAGGGAGCTTACACTCGCGAGCTGTGATCATTGTTATGTTAGCAAGAAGAGGTGAAACAGGATGGGCGGTATGAGCTTACCCTTCTGGACAATCTTGGACGCTTCTCGCTCAGCCTAGTATAAACCATCAGCTATAAGGTCAGAGGAGTAGCTTGAAAGCGCAAGGCATACGTCGAGGAGCGTCTGGATGCCGGCCGAGTTCTGGGCAGACTATCAAGGCGGGTTAGCCAAACGCCATGTGATGCGGAGCCGACAGCTAACCATGATGCGGTATGGAAGCGAGTATGATAGAAGAAGGATCGACTCGATGGGAGAGATGCGTATGCAGGGTCGGAGCGGGAGAGTTGAGTCGGATGCAGTTCGCGATGCGATAGATGAAGCTGTTGATGGAGGTTGCGAATGGCTGCAAGGTACCTTAGGTAAGGCAAGGATGCAGTTGAGGCGACCCATAGGTGCACCGGCCCCGGTGCACC